>SNQJ01S0090759.1:59429-74253 GCA_010110895.2 Picea sitchensis
ACATCAAATGGATGTCAAAAGTGCCTTCCTGAATGGTGATCTAAAGGAAGATATTTTCATGACTCAACCACAAGGTTTTGAAGAAAAAGGAAAAGAACATAAAGTTTGCAAACTTGTGAAGGCTTTATATGGTTTGAAACAAGCTCCTCGAGCTTGGTATGCAAAAATGGATGAGTACCTACGAAAGGTGGGTTTTCAGTGAAGTGAATCAGATGATACATTATATTTTCGAATACAAGATAAGCACATGGTGATACTTGTACTCTATGTTGATGACTTAATCATAACAGGAAATAATGAAGCTCACATCAAACAAGTTAAGGAAGAACTTAAAGTAGGGTTCAAAATCACTGACTTAGGGGCACTTCATTATTATCTTGGAGTTGAAGTTTCTCAACATCCTAACCAAATATTCCTTAGTCAAACTAAGTATGCCACTGAAATGTTAAAGAAATTTGGCATGGAAGATTGTAAACCTTCTCTCACCCCCATGGAGCAGAAATTGAAACTTTCAAAATTTGAAGGGGGGGAATTGGTAAACAGTACAAAGTACAGGCAGTTGGTTGGAAGTCTCATTTATTTGACAAATACTCGACTAGATTTGTCATATTCAGTCAGTATACTTTGAAGGTTTATGCAGGAACCAAGGGAAAGTCACTAGAATTTAGCAAAAAGGGTTCTAAGATACATTCAAGGTACAAAAGACTTTGGTCTTCTCTACAAAAGGAACAAAAATTTTACACTTGTTGGATATTTAGATGCTGATTTTGCAGGTGACATTGATGATAGAACATCCACTTCAGGTTATTTAATGAATATGGGTTCAGCAGCAGTATCTTGGAACTGTAAAAAGCAGACAACAATTGCCAATTCTTTAGCAAAGGCAGAGTACATATCAGCTTGGGAAGCAGCATGTGAGATTGTATGGATAAGCAGAATTTTACAGGATCTTGGTGAAACTCAGAAATCACCAACTACCTTATTAATCGATAGTCAGTCAACAATAAAGATGGCCAAGAATCCAGTATTTCATTCTAAGACTAAACATGTCGACACCAAGTACCACTTCATCAGATCGCTCATCATCAAAGACATCATCAAGCCTCAGTTCTGTCCGTCTGAAGATCAAACTTTAGATATTTTTTACCAAACCTCTTGGTAGAATAAAATTCACTAAGTTCAGAGATGAACTTGGTCTTTGTAAAAATGAACTTCCGAATTAAAGGGGGGATTGTTAGCCTCATAATCCTAAAGTTCTATAGTCTAAGTATTTTCTAGTATAAATGTTTTAGAAATTAACTTATTCTAGTTTGTTAGGATAAGGACACCTAGCTTCTATGTAAAGGACACCTATCATACTCATGTGATTGGTTGTTCTCCTAGTTTTTAGTTTAGAGTTAAGCTATATAAACTAGCTCCTTCTTCAAGTGAGGTTAAGGAGTAGATTATGAATTTGAGATTGTAATCACTTTTTCCTTATTAATAAAATTACGTGTTTGAGGACTCTTTGTCAACACAAGTGACTCCCTCTGAAGTCTGAAGGATAGACATCTTCCTTTTCTGGTGTTTGCTAACCTTGAGACATGCCATGTCTTCTCAAGTCCTCTACTACCTCTACAGTACTTTGTTGGCCTCCCGTACTAGGATAATAACCAAGATGACCTCTCGTAGGGATAACAATCAAAATGGCCTCCTGTACTAGGATAATAACCAACCAAGAAAATTTGGATTCCCGTACCAGGGATAATGGTCCAAGTCATGAGGGCTCCCATACCAGGGATAATACCCTTCATTATCAAAATGCAAGCAACTATAGGGTAATGATGAAATCAAATAAGGAATGTAGTAAAAAGCTTACCTTAGACTACAATCATGCTTAATCTTGCTTTTGGTCCTGCTGAGAAAGCTGAGATATGAAGAAGAATGCCTCATCTTTTGTGTCTTCATCTCTCTGATGTGGTTCTGAATCAACATCTGCAGTGGATGCATATTGTCTTCATTTCTTCTTGGTAGGACAATTTCTCGCAATGTGTCCATACTTGTCACATCTGAAACATTGAATCCTTGAAATGTCTTTTCTATATTCATGACCTGAAGCTGCTGACGTTTTCTCGTCTTTGAATCCTTTGCCAAAACTTCTTCTATTTCCTCTTCCTCTCTTTGCATGAGAGGCAAGGGCTTGATTGTCATCATGATCAGAGTTTTGCACTCCTCTGGCTATAAGTCTGGTTTCCTCCTGAGTGCAGTCTATCCATAGACGATCAAACTGAGGTAGATCTGCTCTACCAATGTCTTGGAAGAGCATTGAGAGTAGTCATGACAAGTTCTCTGTCTGTTATGGTCTCTCCAAGGGCACCTAGCTGATCTCTGATCTTTGAAATATTCGTGAAGAAGGTAGCAATGGTGTTAGCCCTTGTCATCTTGATATGTTGAAGTTGATTCTTCAATGTAAGAGCTCTGATTGTGTTGTTGCTCTCAAACATATTCTTCAATTCATCATACATCTCATAAGCTATCTTTAAGGTAGAAATACGAGGTAGTAGATGATCTCTTACAGAATAGATGATTATCTTCCTTGCTTTGACGTTATTTTCCTTCCAATCATCCTTCTCTTCATCGGTAGTTGTTTCTAGTAGAGTCTTTTCTATAAAACTCAATAGGTCATCCTCTTCCAGGGTAATTTGTAGTCTTGATTTCCAGGAACTGAAGTTGCTTGATCCATCAAGCCTATCTTCCACCAAAGTTCTGTTCCTCATGGTTTGCAGATTCTTCCACAAACCCTAACGACTAGGCTAGGTTGGCAACCTTAGGTTTCGTTGAACTTATGACTGCGAACAATAAGCTTGGGAAAGTCAGAAGGACATTGGTGAGCTGAAAAATCCTTCAATGAGCTGCAGAAAACCCTAAAACCGAAATTCTGCAGAAAATTATGGAAACCCTAGGGAAAAAAATAAAAAGTTCTTCGATTTGCAATCTGAGAGTCTCTGGAGGTGCGCTGAAGGAGGCCGTACACTCCTATGCAAAATTTAGCCTCAACGTCCCAGTGTAAAGTGAAAAAACTAGCAAAAGAAGGGGAGTTGTTTTTGCAGTTGTAGCAAGGAGGTGATGGCTGGCTCTTTAATAGCTTGTGCAGTGGTCTCTTCAGGAAATCTGCTATGATACCATGTTAAGTTTTGATGCTTAGCTCATGCACATGTAGTTTATTTCATTTAGCATGTACTTGAACCATAAACAATGCAACAATACCATACATAAGTGTTGCAATAACCAAGATCACAAGAAAAATAACCATGCACAAGAACACAAGAAATATCCTGGGAAAACCCTTCTCAATCAAGGGAAAAACCCAACAATCCTTTGCTATACTCTCAAGAGAAGATCCCCCACACCATAGACCTTAGCACACAAGAGGGTGCTTACAAAACCTAGAAACTAGTGCCCAAGAGAGGTGCGCACTTCAGCCACACAAGTGCTTGCTGAAATTCTGAGATGACAAGTGAGAGTATGTGATCCACAATGGGGACTCACTCTTATTTATACAAAAAATTACACAACAAAAGGTGTGTATATTGGCACAATAGGGCCGACCTCATTAACTCAATAATATAATTAATCATTACACAATATTAATTATCTTTCATATGGTGGGGCCGACTTGTACCCTTCACAATATAATTAGGGTTATAAGTGAATCTTACTCTCAAACAATATAGCAAGGATCTCTCTCATCCTCTAGTGGTCAGCCACTAGGGACATGTCCACCTGTGCTCAGCCACAGGGACGTCACACTCAATAGATCACTCAACTGAGTACACAAGAGTACCATCTGGAGCACTATCTCAAGCCGACTCAACTAAGTCCATAGGAGTACAAGGCAGGAGACCATCTATTAGCGACATTTCTTGTCTCGGGCCTAAGATTGTTCAGATCTACAAGTGGCGCGAAAAACGCTCGAGCGCAGCACACAGAAGAAGTCCTTTTCGGACTTAAAATCAAGCGAGCGGGCATTTCATTCTTCAGCGGAAAGGATCCAGCGACAGAGCAGAACAACGGTTGATGGGAAATCGCAGATTAACCGAGTCGCGCCAAGTATAGCGCAAAAATGTTTTCAAGGGGCGTCAATCGCGATCAGTATAAGCGCAACAGTTATTTCTCGAACTCGGGGTTCGTGAGTTCGAAGGGCGGACCATGTCCTTTGGTTGCACGAGATCGCAAGAATTGTGGAAAGGAAAAGAGCCATCGCCTCTCGGGATTTCGCGAAGGGAGAGTGCCAAGGTTCGACACTCCAACTCGCGAGGTCGCGAGTTGTGAGAGGCGCTAGCACTTAAGCACTAGCCGACGGTTAGATGTGGAGGGCACCGACAATAAAAAGAGCTACACAGTATTGCCGAGAAGATCTCAACCGTCCATCCAGAGGGACACGTGGTGCACGATTAGGCTCCTCGGCTTTTTGCCCGTCACGACTTTGAAGCATAAGGACTAGCTCCCTCCCAGCCGCGAGACGCGAAGTGCCGAAGACGTCTAGGACCCAGTCCCACAGTATTGCCGAGAAGATCTCAGTCGTCCATCCAGAGGGACACGTGGTGCACGATTAGGCTCCTCGCCTTTTCGCCCATAGCGACTTTGAAGCATGAGGAGCAGCCTCCTCCCAGCGACGAGACGCAAAGTGTCGAAGACGTCTAGGACCCGGGCCCACAGTATTGCCGAGAAGATCTCAGCCGTCCATCCAGAGGGACACGTGGTGCACGATTAGGCTCCTCGCCTTTTTGCCCATCGCGACTTTGAAGCATGAGGAGCAGCCTCCTCCCAGCGATGAGACGCGAAGTGCCGAAGGCGTCCGGAACTCGGGCCCACAGTATTGCCGAGAAGATCTCAGTCGTCCATCCAAGGGGATGCGTGGTGCATGATCAAGCCATGTCGTCGTTTCGCCTATCGTAACTTTGAAGCATGAGGAGCAGCCTCCTCCCAACCGCGAAACGCGAAATGTCGAAAGCGCCTTTGAAGATAGGCACAGGGTCACAGCCCGTGGTCACTTGGGGGTGATAGAAAGAACTGCGCAAAGGGTCGAAGCGCCGGGTTTAGCTGCAGAAGGGATCATCGTGTTCTCCAGGTGCCAGTTCAACTTGATCTCAATCCTGGTACCTGCTCGGAGTGAATGAAGAAGAGAGAGGGTGGTTGAAACCTCGCTTCACTCATTAATTGCAAGGTATGGATGTCCCGACAGGAAGTCTGCCCGAGATGGTCCTCTGTACTGGTTTTCCCACAGAAGCTATGCCGATGTCCTCGACTCACCAGGGAAGTCTGCGCACGCTAGTTCAACATTTAAGGGCTCAGCTACCCCCTGGCATGAGCCATGCCGAGTTAAGATGGCGTATGACAGAGGAGTGCAGGCTAGATTTGATTGAAGAGACGCCTCGTCCTGAAAGTCTAAGACACCTCTGTTGGGTGAATGTGTTAGGAGTATATATACTTATTTTTGATATTTTTCAGAGGATCGATGGTAGAGCGAAGCTCCCGATTGTAAAAGTTTTAGCACAGACTCTAGTTTTATGGTTATGTATTGGTATGCAAGATTTCTTGTTCAGTAACAGACAGTCTTCTCACTCCATCTAGTGTTCATCTTATGCTAAGAGAGTTCGTTGTCGACTTATTCGAACGAATTATGGCAATTCTGTTATGATAAAGGATTTATTGTGGCGTTATTGTCTTCTCTGGTTTTCTGCGTTTGAATGTAAGAAGATCTTGCGTTTAGATGCTTTCCTCTACAGTCTGTTAGAGACCTGATGTTTACGACAGACCCTTGCATCTTTCTGGTACAAGTCTTCCCCCTACTCACCCTCACTACAACTTACTGTCTGAAGTTCATCTAAGACCTTGTTTGCCCATACATGCCTGGCCTAGTTTCTGAGATAGAGCCGCATTGTCTTGAGTTAACCTCCATTTGATCACCCCATTAAACAAATCGTGACATAAACTGATGGGCGTTGGGCTCTGCTCCTGCTGCAATCCAGGGGTGACTTCCGACGCTAACACCATCTCAAGCCGACTCAACTCAGTACAAAGGAGTACAAGGCAGGATACCATCTCAAGTCATCTCAACTCAGTCCAGAGGATAGACAAGAGACCACACGTCATCACAACTCAGTCCAGAGTCTGACGCACACCCATCACATGGGCACACCCAACACATGGGCACACATCGTCTCAACTCATTCCAGAGGAGAACGACACACCCATCACATGGGCCCTCTAACATATCAACTCAACTCAGTCGAGAGGAGAACGACTTGGAGAATGTCACATGACGCTGCAATCAACAACACATCCAACTCTATTAGGTGTGCCACCTAGACAGGAAATAAAATAACCCAGGTAGAGGGATAGGTCTCGAGAGTGACAAGGGAAAGTAAAAACCCATGAAGAGTAAGTGTGAATGTGATATAGTATTAGGGCTTACTTCATGGCTTATGGTATCCATTTCTATGAGCGCCTTTGTAGAGAGAGCACTTGCTTGCTTGAGATACCCTTTCCTCCGTACTTTTTGCATTCCGAACCCCTTATTTGCCTTTTGATACCCAATTAGCATTTGCAAGTCCCCTTTATAAGGTTTCAAGCTTCATTCCTTTACTTTTTACTGGGTAGTAGTCCTTTATAATTGGTGCATTCATTCGCATTTGGATATGGGCGATTACCATTAGAAGGGTTAGAGCTCAAGCTGGCTTGAGGCTTTTATGGTGGCTTTTATAATTTAGCAATATCATATACATAGAGCAACTGCATCAACCTCTGGGCCTTTAGCCCCTTCTTCTCATGAGAGAATAGACCATAGCTGAAGTTTAGGATATGTGAAAGGCTTTAAGATGGAAGGTGTTAAGTATGACTAGGAACAAAATGTTACCCTTGGGAGGGCCCCACCAATATTACTCATTTTCCCTGGGCTACGACAGCACGAGACTAAGGCACAAAAGCTGACCACGAAGGTGAAACAACGCATCTGACACAATTTCCCAAAACCAGTGATCCATTATCCAACTTCAACCAAATACCCTCATCCACATGCCCGACAAACTAAGTACAACACTTTGCATGAAAGAAGGGATAACATACCTCATGGTGACAATAGCTTACCATCTCCCATACTCTGGGTTGCTTGAAGGTGATGAGCCTTGGTTGATCTAACTGGGAGACAAATGAGGGGGGCTGTTGGGCTGCCATCTGTGGACATGGTAATCATCATCATCATGGTGTAGATCATGTTCTCCATTGCGGGCCTCGAGACATGATCTCCTCTAGTTACCCCTAGGCATGGGGGGTAACAAGCCTCTTAGAGGCAAATTGGTTGTCCTCTAGTAAAATATAAGAGGATGCATGGATGCTATGCATGCACTAGATTTGGAGTTTCCCATTATAACTCTTCTTATTTTTAGAACAAAAGTTATATTTCTGTTTTATTGTTCATTTTTAGTGTATTTGCTATTCCGGTGTGACCAAGTCAAAGCTGATAGTTAAAGGAGGCTGTGCATGAGTTGGTTATTATTACATTGGGGGAGTTTCCCTAGGAAGTGCATGTTTACCCTTGGGTGCTCTAATCTAGGCATTCCTTCTCATGCAAGCAAGGCACATTCTCCTAGGCACCTAACTGTTTGATTAAATCCATTTTCGTTGTAAGTTGTAACCCTTTGGCCCTACTTCTCTTATGAACGTAAGGCTTAGGGAGGAGTTTTCATCAATTTAGTTTTGCAACTTCAATGAGCAGAAGTGATTTTCTGTAGTGATTAGCTGAGTTTTCTTTTAGAGTTAATGAGAAGATAATAGTAGGTTTGAGTGACCATTTGACAGTCCAATTAGCTCTTGTTGTTTATATCTTTTAGTATGATATATTTCAGTTTATAGAATACATCAGAGTTGTTGTTTTGAGCAGTGTTACCAACATCACGATAATATCGCTGACATCGCGATATTATCGCCATTTTGAAGGTCGGCGATATTATCGCCTGAAGATATCGCGATATTTTCCTCCGGCAATAATATCACGATATTTTCGAAAATAGTGCGATAATATTGCGAGTTGATGGAAAATGTCGCAGGGCCACAGAAAATCACGAATTAAAAGCCAATTTTTTTGTTTTTAAAGTGTCATTTTGCAAACAGAGTGTGGGGTTTGGAGAGCAAAGAAGCAAGAGGCGAGCAAGAGCTGAAAACTTAGTTTTTTTTGTCATTTTGAAAACATAAAGAGGCTAGTAATCTACTAAGTAAAAGTGACATTCTCCTTTATCTTTCATTTTCATCCTTTTACTTAACTTTTTAACATTACCATTAATTGTTTCAGGATGTTTGAGAGTGGTTCTAACCTCATTGGACTTCATATGTAGAAAGTAGAATTTTAGGTCCCATTCAAAATTCAGCAGACTTAATGGTTTTCATGATTCCAAGATTGGCAGTTTTGCAACATTTCCACTAGATTCTATCATGTATGAGGGTGTGGAATTGGCATTTAGTCAAGAGCACCAAGCCCTCTATGTACCTTGATGTTGGTGGCATTGATTGTTTAACTCTTCTGTCATGACCCTAGAACAACTGTACCCTTCACTCAAGTAAAATCACTTATTAGGCATGTTAAGTTTTTTCTATCTTATTTTAATGCTTAGAGGGTGACACTGATGATGAGGATCCTAATATATGCAATGATTTTGATGATTTGTAGTTATTTGTTCTAGCATGATTTTGTTTGGACTCTAGAGGCCATTTACACCCTCTTGTTGATGTATTTTGGTTCAGAGATGGATTGTGCTCGGTGCTATTTTGGTTATATGCACCCTTACTTTCTATTTACATGAGAAACTTTGCATATTTGTGTATAAGGTTTGGATTGATATGGATGCACATGAATATATCTTTTCTTCATGGACTCCGACAAAGTGAGTTGTACTTGGCAGTAGCACCAGTAGAGGGCACCAGAGTCTAGCTCCTTCTTCTATAGGACATCGGAGGCCAATGCCAACCCCAGGGTCTTCTTCCTCTAAAGAAAAATCCATTTCTAGAGCCATCACCTTTGTCCGTAAAAGGGCTAGAGGGAATCATTAGTTTATTTATCTGATTTCATTGTAGATGACTCATGATGATGAGATACATTTATTATATTTTTTGATGATATTTTGAGGCTTTAGAGCCAGTACATGATTCAGTGTTGATCTGTGATGTATTCGAGTTTACTAGACATCTCATACATCTTATATATCAGTTATCTTTTCATATTTATGTGGAAATGCATTTATTTGATGTTGTTGATGGTTTAAATATTTAAAAAATTGAAAAAAACGAATATTTTTTGTATTTTTTTCATTCTTACGACATTTTCCGATATTTTCCCCAATGTTGCATATATTTTCGTTTTCGGACCCTCGGCAATATTTTGCTGATGCTGATGTTGCAACACTGGTTTTGAGAGTTCTCTAGGTATTCCGTGTTAGCTGTTAAGGTTTCATACCTGTGTGCTGTAAACTGTTACCATGAGCTAAAATTTAACATCTCTCTAACTACCTACACTGTATCTATCTATGGCGTGGAACCTGGATACAAGGCTGTCCCTCATGACAAATACTTCCTGAAACAATTTAGTTTCTGCATGTCAGCCATAAATAAGAATTGATGGGTCCAAAAGAAAAGATAAAAGATGTGGTTTTGAACGTCAGGAGGATGTACAATGCTGTTTACAGAGGATTACATAAGCCTTATTTAAGATTTGGTGCAACAGAAGTTGGGCTTTAGAATCAGTAAGCGTTTGTACTGGAACAGACTAAGAAAGGTGTCTCAAGGTGTGTGTCTATTTGAAATGTGCAAGGTTTATTAATATTTTCTTGCAGGATAAGCATATGAACACACCCCTGAAAACAGAGGACTTAAAGGATAGATGATTGGAATATTTTCTTAGATTCTCCATCTGAAAATAGTTAGGTTTTTGCAGAACCCTTAAAATACTAATTATTACTATAAAAGCAAGATACAAAAAAAATGTCAAGGTAAAGTTATACAGAAGCTTGATGGCTGTTCTCAAATAATAAAGCAATTCTCTATCTTCTTAACTACTACTGGGTTGACATAATCCTTTGGTAATATCTGTGGATAGTAATTATTTCCATTCATTTTTTGCTTTTTGAACTGTAGTAAATATCCTTGGAAACTTTGTAATGTGTGGCAGCTTTACTCTTGGAGTTCAGAGATCAATCTTAGGTGAATAGTATCAGAATTTGATAGATGTCAACATATGAGGAAGACAAGCTATGGAAAATGTAAGTGGAGGAATGCTATTCGAAAGGAAAGAATGGGTATCACTCTCTTATCATTTTTGCAGCATGTTGAAATGGTTGTAGGTGCAACTTCTATTGCTTTCAAAATTGCAGTCTAGAGGGTCACACTTACCTCAATCTTTGAGCTTGAGTTTGTATCAGATGACAAAAATGTTGCTATGTTTGTAAGAGGGCCTGTTGTCAGAATTGTTACTTTTCTGCCTGACCCAAGTTCATTCATTACATTCTGCAATACTTCTTGTGCTTTAGGCTGTCGTAGCTCAGGGTGCTCAGTATCTCTTGGGGCCCCATATTTCACGGAGTTGTGGGCAGTGTATCTGCAACAATTATTCAGTTATTAGAGTGAGAAGAAATATGTGCATAAAACTCCAAATAAACTGTTGCCAGTGTAGTGGTTCAGGTTGAGGAGGATCCCCTCCCCATAGTGTCTAGTCTGTTTCCAAGGAATTCAATGTAGGACCTACACTTCTAGGATGATGTACAGAGAAAATGGCCCTTGACATGTTGATCCATACCATAATTGGGAAATTATTTTTATGTAGCAAATTCCAACTACGAACACTCATGTACAGACTTCACAGTTTTCCATGAAAATAAAATGTCTACCGACATACATTTCTTCAATTCTCAGATAGAGAACTAATTCAGGTCTATTGATTCTATATTTTCATCATAAACTAAACAAATTTCTGACTGCCCAATTGTGTCCAATTGTATTAAAAGTCTCTGAAAATTTACCTGTACTGTCTTCAATAATAAGAAAGAATAAGGGACAAAAGACTATAATCATGCATTTATAAACTTTTATAAGAAGTAGGAATCCCTATTTTTGTAAAAATGCTTCTTATATTACTGTTAATGTAATAATATGTGCAACGAGCATTTTACAAAGAAAAAGGTGGCAGAAGGGCCACTGCCATACAGCCATAAAGAGGGATTGATAACTGTCCTCTCAAAACTCCAAAAACCCAAAAACTGATGACAGTCATTAAAGATAAATCCCACTTTTGACCCTGTTGACCACCTATTCAACTAGGGGGTCAACTCCATGTACCATGAAGATATGCACCTGATGGTGCTACCAAGTTCAAGACTTGTTGGTTCTACAAGGCAGTTTTGGCCTTCAACATTTTTTTTGTAAATGGAATTTCCGCTCCCCTGCGTGGGATAATAATGTAATAGGTCTTCATGGATCATAGTTAGGTCGGTTACCTTAGGATTTCTTCATTAGGAGAGTCCCTTTCACCGAGTGTTTTTTCTTCTCAAGTTATTAATTTGGCCTAACCGGCCTTATTAATTTCCCTTTAGTTGACCCCATTGCCCAATCTTAGGCACTAGTCTTAGTTGACTTAGGAAAAGGGCTTGCTTAACATACTAACCCTTGCATCTTGCATTGCTGCCTTAGCATCATAGGTTAGACTCCCCCCAAAACTTAAACAAATTAAAATCAACTCCTAGAACTTAAACTCTAAATCTTATCTAGAAACTAGGGTCTTCCCCCCTTGGCTTCCCTAGGAGTGAGCCTAGACGAAAGAGGTTCTGGTCAAAGCGACAGTGTGGGCTGTGAACCTAGGCATTGTGCCTCCAAGGACACACTAAGTGAGCCGGACTTAGTTCGCATCTGCAAGTGTGTATAAGGACGGCAACACACTCTTTGCCAAATTGGCCTTGGAGGGGATGCCTTGATAGATGACAAGCCATGCAAAGACCCATGTCTTATAACAAAGTTGGATGGACCAAATAATGTAATATGTGCACCCACCTATCTTCTAGATCAACTGAAACCCACTTTGCATTGAGAACATGGGCTAGCTGATGTTGTTGTTGCAACAAAGATTAGATCCTCTGTGAATACTATTGCAAAGGTTGACCAAAACTCCATCCTTAATCACTCAAAGATGGTCTTGGCATCACAATGTTCATTTTGTACACATCGTCCTTTGAGATGAGCCCAACCAGTGCCATTACTAATGGTATATTAGGGGAAGAAAACCATAATCATGTGCCAAGGTATGCCAGTCTTAGTTTAGAAAGCTTTTGCCTTTAGTAGCAATTCTATTTTTAGCTAGGTGCTATTTTTAAGAGGATTTCATGCAGACTTGGCTGCACTTTCCTAGGCTATTTTTAGGTTGATTTAGTCTATTTTGACCACAACTTCTCATCTATAAAGAAGGTAGTGTGGGTGAGTTATTACACAATTTAATGAGTGAGTGTATTTAGGTTTTTCCGTGATTGCTTTTGTATAGTGTTCTTTTATTGTCAATAAAGAAAACATATGCGATTTGAGTGTTGCAGATTCTTATTGTACTTGTTGTTACTCTTTTCAGTTAGTTATGTGTTTGTAGATCTAGCATACTCATAGCAATTTTGAGAGTTTTTTAACATACTATCTATCTAGGGTTTTGCAGGTCTGCTTACCATGAATTGAAATTATAACATGGTATTAGAGCAGTAGATTTGAAATCTTTTAGCAATCTGTGTATGGAGAAGGTTGTTTCCTGTGAGAGGCAGTTGTTAAAGGATTTCAACAGGTGTGATGCCTTAGCTTTAGTGACTGAAGTTGATCTATGTCTGTGAGAGGCATTGAGACTTGTGATAGGTTGTTGGGTGAGATGCCTAGGGTCTTCCAGTGATTGGAAGGTTGTTTCTAACCCATGACAAGGGGTGGGGGGGTGATTCCCTGGCCCGTGACGGGNGGGGGGGGGGGTGAGGGTGATTTCAGGAATTCTATTTGATATGTCCATTGACTTACATATTTGTCCACTTTTGTCACTTTGTAGCACAATTTCTGCTATTGATGGCCCCACTAGTTCATGAGGGAGCGATATGGTGTTCGATGGGGATGATATGCCATGCCTTATCTATGTGGCCCTTGATCAACTTTAAGGAGGAGTGTAACTTTAGTGATGTGTTGCTTTCCCTCCATGGTCACTTGTTCATATTAAGGGGTGATGTTGAAATTAAGGGTGTAATCTTCACATTTAGTCATGACCGGAATTATTTGTAATTTTATATTATATTTCTAAGTTTGGTTAAGGCCAACCTAGTCAACTCAATGTAGGCTCAATTTCCTCTCTTGGAGAAAGCATCCTACCTCCTAAGTTGTGTATGAACACACAACTCTTACTTGTATTTTCACACATTGTGATTGTTATCATAGGATTTGTACTTGTGCAAAACCCTCCACAAGATCCCAAATCTTGTGTAACTATGGAAGAATCTACCACTATCACCTAAGTAGAGACTTCCCTCGTTTTAGTGATGGAAGAGGTCCACCACAAGGGAGGTTTCCCTGGTGACCTCAAGGGATCAAATAGCAAGATTAGCCAAGCCTACAACCCCCTATCTTGGTCACCGATTGGTTAGGTCTAGGTCTAGGTCTAGGAGATGGATAGAAGATAACATGGTAGTTGTTATACCTATATGAGACAATAAACAATTCGCAGCAATATATAGACAATTACCAAGTTATAGCATGTAATAATAACCTTAGACACTAGACAATGAATAGATGCTATGGCTGTTGCAAATTACAGTAGTAAACCAATCATATAACGACAATTAATATATTGCAACAACAACAAATAGATGTGCTCAGAAATGTAGCAATTCACCATGAAAAGTAAGCATTCAACAAGTGTAACATTATCCAATTGCTAGAAGTATTTTCTGAGCAAGTTAAGCCACTTATAAATGAGTGTATGTAGTAAATTAGAGTAGTTTTCAGTGGTTGTAGCAAATTTTTATAACATCAATAAATATTGATAGTTTGCTAGAGTTAGGGTTAGAAATGTTAGTTGAATGTTTGAGAGAGTGAGAAAATTGCTTTTAATAGCTACTTTAACCATAGGAACACTCTTAGACTAGTGTCGTTGTTCTCTAGGGATTATGGAGTTTCAAATGCATTAGCTTGAAGATTGAACTAGATGAAACAAGAAAAATAAGGTCTAAACCCTAAGGTGAAAACGCACTTGGGCCTTAGGTTTTAGACTTTGAGGAAGAAGGTACCTAGGGTGCAAACACTCTTGGGCCCTAGGTGTCGTTTTCTTCCTTCTTCTAGCTCCACTTAGGTCCAGGATCAAAGTCTAGAGTTAAAACCCTAAAGTGCAAGCACTTTTGGGCCTTAGGCTTTTAATCCTAGCAAGCACTTTTGGGCCTTAGGTTCAGGAAAAGAATAAATCACTCCTTGTGAAGTGCTCCTAGTAGTATACTTGACAGATTTTTTCAATGGAGTCGCCACTTGGAAAGGAAACACACAAAGTCAACCAATAAAAGTTCAATGAATTTTTAGGGACTAAAGTTTTTATTACTTAGTTCTTAAAAAATTAAGTTAAGTCGTTTTGACCAAGGATAAATGACTTATCCCCGGCAATGGCGCCAAAGATGTTGTCGTCCTAATACACACTTGCAAATGTGAGCAAAGTCCAGCTCACTTAGTGTGTCCTTGGAGGCACAATGCCTAGGTTCACAGTCCACACTGTCACCTTGACTGGAACCTCTTCCTTCTAGGCTTACTC
>SNQJ01S0090760.1:26161-54635 GCA_010110895.2 Picea sitchensis
AAGATCCTTCTAGAAGCGGAAGCTTCTATTAGGTCTTCTTACATCCGCCTTATTCTATTTTATTGAAAGGTCTTATTAATATTGACCTTTATTACATCTGAATACATTGATCTACCTATGTGTGGGTTAGGACCTTAACATTGCCTTTCACATTTGTCCAACCATCAGATACAATTGATACCCCATTTAGGTTCCACTCATTTATAAATTTTCCTAGAGCACCTTGTGTTAGATTTTAGGGAAAAAGTGAAACAGTCACATTCTTTTAAATTATGTTCACTAAAACAATTTTAGATCAACACATTAAACCAAGAGATAAATAGATTTGTATGAAAATAAATTTCTGAACATAAACAAATTCTCTGAGTGTAGAAAAACAAATCTTAGCTTACCTCTTAGCCAAAGAAGAATGGGTACCTGTCACAAGTAGAAGTATGCCTCTGTAAGTATGCTCAGATGAAGCTTAGGTTCATGTAACAAACCTTTAGGGTTTGAACTCTGTCAAGAGAACCATGGGACAATTTTTCCATGGATAGTAAAACCCCAAAAGAAACAATAATAAACCAAAGTCATAAAAGTAAATAACCCCAAGCAAACACAAAATCAGATCTGGAGATACAAGAGGCTCCATAAGAAAACAAATTCAGATCTGAAAGTACAAGAGGCTCTTCAAGAAAATACAAGATCATATCTGAAGATACAAAAGGTTCCATAAGTAAACTAAATTCAGATCTGAAAGGACAAGAGGCTCTTCAAGCAAACACGAGATCAGATCTGAAGATACCAAAGGTTCCATAAGTAAACCAAACTTAGATCTGAAAATCAAACCCTCAAACAAAACTCAGATCTAGTTGTATCAATGTCAAATAACTCAAATTTAGTAGTATCAAAGACAAACCCTAAAAAAAAACTCAGATCTAGTTGTATCAATGCCAAACCCTTAAACAAAACTCAGATCTAGTTGTATCAATGTCAAACAACTCAGATCTAGTTGTATCAATGACAAACAACCAAAAAAAACTCAAATCTAGTTGTATCAATGTCAAACAACTTAKATCTAGGTCTATCAATGACAAACAACCAAACAAAACTCAGATCTAGTTTTTATCAATGTCAAACAACTTAGATCTAGTTGTATCAATGACAAACAACCAAACAAAACTCAGATATAGTTGTATCAATGTCAAACAACCAAACAAAACTCATATCTAGTTGTATAAGATGCTCCATAAAATGAGACAACAAAAATCCATAATAGAAAATAGCAAGACCCTCCACAACAGGGACAACAAAGACTTTCCAAGACCCCTTCAAAAAGCAGAGGTAGACAACATGGAAGAGAAAGGAGCCACCAACAATGATAAACACCCACAGCAAGATGAATAAACACTTATAGTAGGGACAATAGAGGAGAGGAGGAAGCCACCAGTCCCTCCACACTTAGCGACAACCACAAGGAGGGGTTGTGACACCTCTATCCAGGCTAGGAGGAGCTCACGACACTTATATTCAGGCAGAGGACATCCCACAACAACCTCAGGCGAACTCATAGCTAGATAAGGTGAGGTCCGGTACCTCATACACCAATAGATAACCCAGAAGGAGCTCTCAACCTAAAAAAAATGGTCCAAGTACATACCTCATATCTGAAATAGGGGAACACTAGAGGAGCCGCAACAATCACCAAGGAATAGCTGCAACAATAGAAGAATGAGGAGTGAGTTAGTGTAAAAGTGTTAGAGGGGAGGGTTGCTTTTATAGCTAGGGAGAGGGGTAAGGGATATTATAAAATTAAATTAAAATAATGACATTTAATTAATATAAATATTAATTAAATTGTCAATTAAAATCAAGATAAATTAAAACCTCAAATAAAATCCTCATCACACAAAATAAAACCCATTCACATAAATCAAGAGAAAACAAGGGGTTATATTTTAAGACAAAGTCAAGGGGATTTACATAATGGAAAAACATGTCCACATGAGTCTCATAGTGACCTATAAACTTTATCATCACTGCATAAGGGGTACCTCAACTATGTGATCAAGTTCATCTTCATGGACACTCCTAGATATATCCCAGGAGAGAAGAAGAGGATCACATATCAACATATCTTTGTATTACACCAAGATTTACCTGGTCAAGTACCAGGTTGTCCCAGAAGACATCTGGGGGCCCTAGAGTACATCTAGGGTCTTATCCACCAAGGTACAATACCAAGGATCAACCCATGCTTTAGGCATGGGTACCCTGGAACACATCCAGGGGCCCTAGTCATATCTAGGGACTTATATCAACCACCAAGGAACAAATCCAAGGATCAATCCAAGCTAAGGGAAAGGATTCCCTGGAACACATCCAGGGGCCCTAGAATACATCTAGGGTATTTACTACTTGGTCCTAGACCAAGAACCCCAGTCATCTACTGGGGGCCCTTACAAGGGTCTTTTGCTTGGTCCCAGACCAAGAACCCTAGTCATCTACTTGGGGCCCCTCACAAGGGTCTTTTGCCATGGCTCTAACTTCTTGGTCCTAGACCAAGAACCCCAGGAGTGTACCGGGGGCCCTAGTCCACAACTAGGGTCTTATGCCATCCTCCTGGAGAATGGCTCTTGTAGCTGCATTAAATTCAACACCTTGGATTTTGGCTCTTTCCCTGTCAAGTCCCATAGTTCTAGCTTTGTCACACCCAGGGCTCCTACAACCTTTAGGGGCATCATTGATGGCTTGGACCATTTCATGCCAATATGGTGAGCGAAGAACATTGAATGGTATACCACATGCATATAGAAACCTGTAAACTTTTGCATCCACTTCATCTCTACAACCTTGGTCAAGGAATTTTGATAGTGTTCTAGGTGAAGATGAAGGCAAGAATGCACTAGCATGGGGGGATGCGCTTCGACCAATGAACATTATTCCTGCATTCTCAGGTTCACCCCTTGGTATTTTGGCTTTTTTTTCTGCTAACTCCTCTTCCCTTTGGTATTTAAGTCTATCTTTGTAATCGATACTCACACAGGCTTTGATTCCTATATTCTTACCTTCACCCCAATACATAGACCCACATAGATGCTTTCTCACACGGGTATAGGAACTTGTGTATTTTGTATGACAATGGTGGCATATAAATTTCCTTGTTCCATCCCCTTTACCTCCACTAAGCTTAGTGACATACTTCCAAAAAGGTGTGTACAAAATAACCTATTAGAAGGTGTGTACCAGATCTACATCCCTGGTCAGAGACAAATCAAGATTAGTAGAGATGTCACCTTTGAGGAAAAGATAGCCCTTCGAAGATCCAGAGAATCTCATATGGAGATTGACAGCGAGAAGAAAGAAGAGACATTACCTTCTCCCTCTTCAGTAGTTTAGAGGGATACAGTTATTGATCTAGTTGATCTAGTTGATGTTCCTAGAGACATTGCAGTATGCCAGAAGAGGCTTTCATGGACTTGACAGACTCTGCAGGAGGTAGAGGGACATGCAACTCCTCATGGTACATTTCGAGAGATAAAGAAACCAGAGAGATTTTCGAGCTATGTTTTAGCTATGAGCCACTTCATTGATACTGAGCCTTCTTGTCATGGAGAAGCAACAGGTCGGTAGGTTTGGAAAGATGCCATGACCGAAGAGTATCAGTCCATCATGAAGAATGTTGCGTGGGATATTGTTCCGAGACCAAAAGGGAAGTTTGTATTGACTTCCAAGTGGATCTATAAGATCAAACACGCAACTGATGGAAGTGTTGAGAAGTACAAAGTGAGATTTGTGGCTAAAGGATTCTCTCAAGTGGAGGGAATAGATTATGAGGAGACATTTTCTCCTGTTGCCCGATACACTTCCATCTGTACGATTATTTCCCTTGCCATATCCATGGGTTGGAGACTACATCAAATGGATGTGAAGAAAACCTTTCTCAATGGAGAAATTAAGGAAGAAGTTACATCGAGCAACCAAATGAATTCGTGATACACGAGGAGTCTCATGTGTGCAGGTTGAAGAAAGCCCTTGTATGGACTAAACCAACCAGCTCATGCATGGTATGAAAAGATTGATTGATACTTGATGAGTTTGGGCTTCAACAAGAGTGTTGTTGATCCCAACCTTTACTACAACATTGTTGGTGATGAGTGCCTGATTTTGGTCCTATATCTTGATGACTTATTCCTCACTGGTTCAGAAATTCTTATTGTTAAATGCAAGCATGCATTGGCTTCTGAATTCGAGATGAAGTACATTGGTATGATGCACTACTTCTTGGGACTAGAAGTGTGGCAGAGGACTGATGATATTTTATTGAGTCAGGGGAAATACATAGTGGAGATATTGAAGAAATTCGGGATGACAGACTGCAAATCCATGCCTACACCAATGGTGATGAGTCTAAAGAAACTGAGCGAGACTTCTGATTCAGGTGAGATTGATCCACATCTTTACAGACAACTGATTGGATCATTGATGTATCTAGTTAACACCATACTTGATATATGCTATGCAGTGAGTGTACTCGGCTAGTTTATGAATTAGCTGAGACAGACACACTGAATAACAACGAAGCATGTGTTGAGATATTTATGAGGCACAGTTGGTTATGAACTAAGACATGCCTCCAGTGTAGACATGAGATTGCAAGGATATGCCGATGCAGATTGGGAAGGGAGCATAGTGGACCGGAAGAGCACTTCCGGTTGTTGTTTTACTTTGGGATCTGCCATGGTTTCCTGGTGCAGCAGGAAACAAACTTATGTGGCTTTGAGTATCATTGAAGCAGCTTGATGTGGCTTGTTGTACTATTTTTTGGGTCTAGACATGTGGAAAAGGCCAGGTGAGGTTTTCCTTGGACATGATAAGTATGCAGTCGATTTTCCAAATATATTTCAAATGATGGGATGTAAGCCCATGGCTACTCCTATGGTAGCAGCAAATCTGCAATCATTTGTTGATTATGATTAAGATTTGATTGATCCATCTATGTATATGCAGTTAATAGGTTCCCTCATGTACTTGAATTAAATCTGATGCACGGCATTGTTTTGCATTGAACACCTTGGATTTAGCAGATTACGTAGTTGTAGCCAAACAAAGTTTACAAAACATGTCATTCCAATTTGAAGGGCACAATGCATTTTGGTTTGAGGCATGTTGGTGATGAATAGTTGGTGTTGCACAGGTTTATAAATTCTAAATAGGCAAGTAGTTGTAGTGACTAGAGGAGCACTTTAGGGTGTTTCTTCAATTTGCGTTCAAGTATATATTATTGGTTCAACATGAAGTGGACTTAAATGGCACTTAGTTCAACAGAGGCAAAGTATATAACAACCTACCTCCTTGTTTATTGAAGTCATCTAGCTTCGCAAGTTATTAGCTGAGCTAACATATTAGACTTTGGAACACTATCGTGATTTACTATGACAATTAGAGTTGTATAAAAATCCCCAAGAATCCAATATTTCATGAGTCGAATTATTGACATTGGGCACCACTTCATTAAAGACAAGGTTTAGAAAGGGGCAATGGTTTTCAATACATTCCCTGAGGTTAGCAGATCGTTAACATTTTGACCAATCCTTTGGAAAAGGGCATGTTCAAGATGTTTAGGGAGTGGTGTGGTGTGGTGGAGAACATTTTCCTTGCTAAGGAGTGTTAGTTTACCTATGTAGCTCAAATAATTCTCTATCTACAACACTTTTTCCTCAACAAAGTAGCATAAAACAAAGATTTATACAAAGGTACAATGCTCATTTTTGTAGTTCATTTCTTGATGTGAGGGAGGTGCACCTAACATTTATGGAGAGGGAGAAAGGAGGTGCATGCATGCACTTATCTTCAGTATATTTCTTATTTTAGATCCTTTTCTAATTTTTTAGTGTTACAACAAAATCAAGCACCCACAAAAGTTTAAAGTCCTGAAGCACACAGTGGTAGCTTTGTGTAACAGGAAAGACACCCATTGTCACCTCAATAGTTCTTCCTCTCACTTTATGTTGGCTCTTCTACAACACAAGGGGGGTATCCCTAAAGTAGGATTGCTAATATGATGGAGTGGTGGCTCTAGATTATGTTTGAAGAGCAAGCCTTAACAAAACAAGTGGTTGTAGAAATAATGAAAGATGGAGAATGGTTTTAGAGTAATAAGGTGATGGAAACCCTAAGAATAGTTCCCACCAAATCTTTGATAAAATGGAGTCAAAGAAACATGGAGCTAAGAGGCCGAGTGCATGAATATGTAAGACAAACAAGGGTTGTTATACATGCCACAAATCAACCTTAGCTTGTTGAAAATTAATGCAGAAAATTAACCTTGGAGAACTAGGGGTGCCACTTTAATTGTCTTAAACATTGTGATGAAGGTGATGTCTTATTACTCTAGCAACAACTTAGTTCATTATATGCAATCTTAACATAATAACAATAAACATAAGACGGATTATATCCTCACATTACACTATGCAAATGGTAGATACTCCATTACAAGGCCTTCATAACATGTTGCAAGGGTTTTCTACAAGAATTAACAACATATGAAAAGTAATGCAAACATAAAATCCTAGCATAAACTAGAAGCAATACCTTCAATCTTCCATTAATCTTGCCAATATGATGTGCAATGTAGCCCAAGGGAAGAACTCCTCAATCCCCAAATTCTCAACCTTTACAATGGGCTCGTCTTTATAGATGGAATTTCTTCTCTCTTAATATAAAATTTATTGTTCTCCAACTAACCCCATGAGAATTCAAACAATAATATAATAATGGAGTAGTTAAATGCCTCCTCAGTCAATGGTTGACCATTTCAAATGGTAATGTAGACTTTGTTACCTCATGAATTGTACTTATGATAAAATCCCTAATCCACAAAGCACAAATCCACAAGGCACAATAGCAGGGAACCACATCAAGTAGCCTAAGTAACCTATCCTCTCTTCACTTTAGGTGGCTCTCCTTTGGCTCAAGGGGGGTATCTCTAGTAGGATTACTAAAGCTAAGCAGTGGAGAACAAGGTTGTGTGAGAATAACTTTAGTGAAACAATGTTTTTTAGTATTTTAGGGTATTTTAGGGGGGCTTAGAGAACAAGGTGATGTGAGAATAACTTTAGTGAAACAATGTTTTTTAGTATTTTAGTATTTTAGGGTATTTTAGGGGGCTTATGGGGTCAAGAAGAAACACTTCTTCAAAATGGCCTATTTTCCTTATGGATTAGAGTGAGGAGATTAGGGCCAAATGATTCAATAGTCTCCTATCTAATCAATATTAAAATGAGGACCAAGACCTTACAATGAAAGGGTCCTAAAAGGAGCACCTTCATTGGCAAACTCAACTATATCTTGGTAATAGTAATTAACACCTTGTTGTCATCCTTATACACACTTGAAAATGTGAGCTAAGTCCTGCTCACTTAGTGTGTCCATGGAGGCACAATGTCTAGGTTCAAAGCCGATGCTGTCACTTTGACTTGAACCTCTTTCGTCTAGGCTTACTCCTAGGAAAGCCAAGGGGGGTAGACCCTAGTTTCTAGATGAGATTAGCGTTAAGTTCTAGGAGTTGGTTTGAATTAGTTAAAAGGTTGGGGGAAAATCTAGCCTATGATGCAAAGGAAGCTATGCAATATGAAAATCAATCATTTCCCTAAGACAACTAAGACTAGTGCCTAAGGTTGGTCAAGGAGTCAACTAAAGTTTGAGGGAGGTTGATTACACAAGAGTTACAAAAGATTACAAAGATTACAACTACTTCACAACAATGTTAGATACAAACTTACAATAAAGAACAAGATTACAACAATAATATCTAAGAGTTACTCTACTAAACATAAGATACAATAGATACAAAGACACAAAAATACAAATACTAACTAAGTTTCTTGATTGTGCAGCAAAATGAAAGATGCTCAAATGGGAAACATTCATCAACACATCAATCCTAGCATGCTCAACAATAGAGTGTCTCCAAAAGGATGCACACCTCTATTGTGACTTCTTTCAATGGAAAACAAGATTACACAAAATCCAACAAGGAAGTGCCTCCAAAGGATGCACAACTTCTTTGAGGACCAAACTAAATATATTAACACACAACTTAATAGAAAATGAAATGCTCAAAGGAAAGCCTCCAAGGGTGCAACTATGACTACTTAGTTATCAATCCACAACACATAAGATAAACTTGCATAAAATTAAATGTGAAATGAAGTGCTTGCAAGATTAAGTGTAAACCATGAAAGTGTGAAATACCAAGTTGATGCCCAAAGCTTTAGAGTGGATTAACGATTTGTTAAAAGTTGTTACGTGAAGATTTGTTCCTAACTAAGTGTCAACCCCAATACTCCCCCCGTTTGTACCAAGTAGTTGTTGGGTGCTCAAGAAGTATGGCAAGAAGGCCTACCCTAGCTCCACAGGTCAACCCAAGGGAGAAAAGTACTCTCGGAAAGGACGTTGAGCACCACGAGACCATCCCCGGCCTATTACCTTTCGTTGCTTCCTTTAGTCCTCGTTTAAATGGAAAAGTTGGGTCAGTAGAAGGTGTCCTATTAACTCTAATTGATTTTATGCCTATAGACTAGGTTAAATTAAATTAAAAAGTGTGTTAAGGCAAGATATTGCTTGCCAAAAAGTGTGTATTTGTACCAAAACCGAAATTTAAAAGTTTGTCAATTTGAAGTTCTAAACCATGAGATAAAGCTTGAAAGAAATGTAAAGAACTTAAGCAATTGCTGAAATGAAAAAATAGATTGCCTTAAGCTATTCACATGCCCATATTACTTGTAAAGTAAAAGATAAGTTCTTGGAAGATTATAAGTGAACTTAGCAAGTAAAAGATGGATGAAACATAAAATAGATTCCTATGCCTCCATGGGCCTAAACTAGCATTAGTGTGTTGTACCTACTTCTAGATAATTTTAAACCATTTAAGCATAAGCACACTAGAAGTAAATCACTAAGCTAGCCATATGATTTTCGGGGTTGGCTAGGCCAACTTCACTCCAAGGTGTAGGCAACAAATAGAATGTAAATGCTTTGCAATAAAGAAACTAAACTAGACAAAACCACTTACAATGGCACACGGTGGAGGCAAGCCTTCCTATTTTGTGCCAAAGAGAAAACTAAAATAATAAAACTAGAAAACTAAAACAACCTACCCACACAACCTTGTCCTAATGACAAGTGGGGAAAACAAAATAAAAATTGTGGAAATTTTAATGATGATCGTAGCCTTACGATTTTGGGGGTTGGCTTAGCCAAACTCACACCAAGATGTAGGCACTAAAACTAAAATATAATAACATAAAATTAAATACAAGAATGCAAGCCACTTGGGGACCCCCTTTGGGCTTGCTACAATGCGAGAGAGATGGAGAAAGGTTGGGTGTTGTTACCCAACCAAGAGGAGGGTTCTTTGTGTGTTTTATGGATGAAATTGGGCAACACTTCCCCTTGATCTGGCAAGAACCTGCAAAAAACAACAAGCTATTGCTTGCTGGAAATGTTGCAAAACACACAACAATGTTAAGAAAATTTATGTTTTACACATAAATTTTCTGCATAAAAATTTCAGCAAGTTTAAAGTATGAAATGGCCTATCCTAGAGTGTTAGCAAACCAAATTTCTGAATATGAAATAACATAAAATAGAAGGATAAAAGAGAGGAGTTTCAAGTGGGTTGTGAAGGCAAGCTTCTAGTTCAAAGCTAGCCTTGCAAACCCTTGAGATAACCTGCAACTTAAAGAACAAACTTGTGAGATAAGAGCAAACAATGAGAGAGATAGCTAAATAACACAAACCAATTTGTACTATCCACTACTCTACTCAAATAGATTTACAACTACACGATTGCATAATCTACCCAAGAAAACTAGTTTTCTTGGGAAATCTACTCTATCTCAAAGAAATGCTCCCAAAGACACAATTTCACCTCATATATATAGATGTACCAAGACTAATCTTTGCTACACCGATGTCCTCCAAAGCTCTTTTATTAACCAAGTAGGAAGTTGCAACAACTAATTGCTACATGTTCCTCTCCAAGAATGATAGCAAGAATGAGTGAAAGCAAGGTGATAAGATGAGAGATGTGAGTAGAGAATTTGGTAGCATAACAATAGCTCAAGAGATGGTGAAGAAATGAGGGAGGGAAGGATCTTATTTATACTTGGGAAGACAAATTTACCCCTCTTGGATGAGTTAAAAGTGTCACACATCAAGGAAAAGTCACTTTTAGGGTTTTGGTAAGTTAGGGTTTTGGTAAATGAGTGAGGAGGTGAGGTGTAAAAGGGAAAAAAACCTTTTCCTATGGTCAAACATTAAGTTAGACACCAAAGAGGGAGAATTTAGGGTTTAGGTGTCTTTTTTCACTTAAACTTTTTAATTCCCATATGTCAATTAGCTAGGGAACACCACTTTAAGTTGTTGGCTAGGTAAGGGGGGATCTTTTAAGTGGAAAAATACTTTTCCAACTTAGGAAAAAGATTAGGAAAATGTTTGGGTAGGTTAGGAATGGGTTTACTCATCATCTCCCACCTTCACTTTACTGACTTAGCTCATAATTACAAAAAATGACATTTTCACTATGTCATGACTAGCAATTAAAATTGTTGTTTTCATTGACTTGGACTCCCAATGGAAAAGTACTCAATGCCTTGAAAAAGAGATAATTTCAGATAATAAGCCTCTTCGAGGGGGCAACCTCCTTTTACCCCACTTTAATGTTCAAGTACAAGATGATTCAAAATGAAAATGTCTCCTTGGTATATATAGGAGACTAGGAGGTATAATTACAACTAATGGCTTAAAAACGACATAAATAAAAAGAATAACATTACTAATATAATGTATACTAATTAAGGGGTGTGAATAATATTAGGGCTTAACATACCCTTCCACTTGAGACAAGTGTTGTCCATGATAGCGGGTAACTTTGGATATACGTATAAAAGACTCTATATTCCCATGTGGAATCTTCAGCGGGTAGTTCCTCCATTTAATGAGATACTCTGAAATGGATCTATTCCTCTCAGTTGGCTGAATTCTTGTGGCCGATTGATTGTTGCAGGGCTCAATATGATTTTCCTTCCTCACATCAAGGAAGTTACGGCAATATAGTTTGAATTAGATCTTGTCACCTATAACCAACTTCTTTAAGCATGAAACATGGAAGCTAGATTGTACTTTCTAAGTGAGGCTGATGACTCAATTGTAGCATGCCATGGGAACCAATCTTTTACAGCTTATAAAGGGTCCATGAGTGCTTTTGGTGATAATTTATTATCCTTCTTGGCTTGCTTGGGGACATATGTTTGTATGGTTGTGGTCTTAAAACACCCAATCCCTACTTCAAACTGCTTTCACTCTGATGTTGATTTGCTTGTTGTTTCATGCGATTTTGTTCGCTGGTCAAGTTGTCCTTTAAGATTTTGGAGAAATTTGTTGTTGATTCTTTCGATGTGATCTTCCACTTCTTGGACCTTAGATTTTTCTTCGAGAGGAAAGTGATGGAAGGAGGTGGGTATCCATAAAAGTTACCATAAATGGTGTCATTTTGTTACTTGGTATGAAAGGAGGTGTTATACCACCGATGCATAGGGTAGCCATTTGAACCATTATATTTGTTTATAGAGAGACAAAGCAGCGAAAGGAGTGGAGCTTATAGACATTTGTTCACTATCTAGGTTTGTCCATGATTGAGGGATAGGATGAGCTATGACCAATTGAGTACCCAAACAAAAATATTATGTCCAAAATGTAGTGAAGATGGGATCTCTGTCACCTAAAATCTTGGACTACCATGTAGCTTTTGAATTGTCTCCGAGTCACGGTGGCAAGCTGTTACTAGCTTTGAGCAGGGGATGAGAGTTCACAAAGTGTGCATGCCCAGTTGGTCTATCAGCAATCCTGTGATGACACTCTCCTTTAGACTTTGGTAACCACAGTAGTGAAATCCATGGAAACCTCCTCCAGTATTTGACTTGGGATGGATAATAGTTGTAAAAGAGACCACAGAGGTGTGGTGACACCCACCTTATTTTGTTGTAAACCACATTCTACCACAAACCTTTGGTTATTAGTTTTAAGCCCATCCCAAAAATTCCCTTCTACTTGACTCTATGGTAGGAGTTTTCAAAATCAGGTACTCTGCCCGGAGAGGTGTTCAATTCCAATGGTACCTTTTGTTTGAGTTGGGAGTTATTACATAAATATAAGCGATCTTTGTACCATAGTGAATCATTTTCCATGTAAATGTATTTGATGGACTAGAATCTATTTGCCAACCTTTGAATGAGAGTCCACACACTTTTTCATCATTCTTCAATTCACCCCTTGCTTCTATTATCCAATGCGGTTGGATAGTCGAGATAACACAAAGAACCTCAACATCTTCATCCTTTCTTGAGTGCATCTGGAACAACATTTTACTTCCCTTTTCTATAGATGATTTCAAAAAACATAACCCAATATCTTGGTTACCCCTTTTGTTGTTCTTAGAGAGATGGTCTTTGTTCCAGAAGTATTTAAGACTATCATGATCTAGCCCTGACAGAAGTGCCTACCTATTAGGTGGGACACCATTTCTTCAATGCATGTAGGTATTGCCATCATTTCCTTCTCATAAATGGGTTTGTGTAAGTCCCTTCCCTTGAGTGGTGGAGTTTCAAAAGCCAGGGGCCTTCAACTTCTTGCCATTGGGATAGCACCAATTTCCAAACAGGGCATCACATTCCACAATAAAGGGTTTTAGCCAGTGCGGAGTGATCAGAACATGAGCTTTACACATCACCTCTTTAAGTTCAAAAAGCTTTAGTTGCCTCTAGAAGTCCATGAAAATGCATCCTTCTTAGTTAGTTCGTTAAAGGTGTTGCTATTCTTCCATAGTTGAACAAAACTTGCGGTGGTAGCTTGTCAAACCAAAAATCCTCAAGATTTTTAATGTTTTTCAGAATGGAAACCAATCCATTCCGTCATGGCCTTAATCTTGTTGGGGTCTACCTTGACACCTTCATGAGATACAATATGACCCAAATACTCATACCTCTTTACTCCCAAAGAAGCTTGTTTGGATGGTTTGGCATATAGTTGTTGCTCCTTTGGTAGTTGTAGCACCCTTGTCAACCATGTTGCACATGATCCTCCAAGACTTTATAGATTAGTATATCATCAAAATACTAACATAAATTTGAAGGGAAGGGGCTTGAAAATGGAATTCATCAATATGGAATGTGGAAGGTGCATTTATGGGCCAAAGGCATGACCAAAATTCATAATAGCCTTCCTTGGAGTTTAGAATGTTGTTTTGGGATATCTTCTTCTTCATTCTGATCGATGATACCTTGAACAAAGATACAACTTTTTGAAATGGGTTATACATGTGGTTCATCTAACATTTCATCAATCACGGGAATGAAACTTATCTTTAATAGTGATCTTTTGAGATCTCTATAATCACGGACATCATGCAGCCATGAGCTATCTTTCTTGAATACCATTACCAGCACGTGCCAGTAAGGGCTTTGGCTAGGTCTATGTTCCAACCTCTAACATTTCTTCAACCATGCGCTCAATTTCACTCTTACAGTAGGGTATCACGTATGGCTTTGATGTTAGGAGGGAACACTCCAAGTGGGTATATTTCATGATCATGATTTCGAGTGGGTGGAGACCTTTGGGAATATCTTCAAAATACTTTTGGAATGTTTATCAATGATCCTTTGGAGATCTTGAGAATAGATAGCTTAGATGTTTGAACATCTAGTGAGAGCATAGTTGTGCAATAATGCCTTGATGCTTACCACTTTCAATAATTTTTCATGTTGTTAGAGCTTATCCCCTTCACAGGGCTTCCCTTTGATACCTCTTAACTCAATTTCTTTTTCCTTCCAATGAAATTTCATGAAAGTTCTTGAAAGCAGTAAAAGCCAGTGTTCTAATGATTGCGTAACTCATTGGATTCTAATTTAGCTTATCGCACTCCTGTGGGTCATATCAATCATTGGACTATTCGTACATATTCCCCCATAGTAGTTGATCTTATTGAATTTTCCTGAGCAATTGGTAGTCCCTCCATCTGCAATCATTGCTTGAAACTTCATTTGGATATACAAAACAATTGAGATCTTTGGCTAATTTATAGTGAATGAAATTATGAATGCGCGAGAATCAATTAGGACTATTACCTTTTCTTTTGATGTATCCTTCGATCTTGGGGTTTGAGGAATGCTAATTCCGACCAATGCATTGGACGATATCATGGGGGTCAACTCTTCGAATGAAATTGCTTCTATGATTTCATCTTGAGATGGTTCTTGTTCTTCTTCTTCTTCTCTTCACAATCATGTAGAATAATTTCTTCTCCACCCACACTTATGTCCCTTGCGTACTTCTTTGTCCTGATTAAAGAATAAAACTTTTCTTTCTTTCCTCAATTGTTGGTTGTCAACCTTAATGAGTTGAGGTGTTTTTAGGAGAAGAGACATTGTTCTCTCTAGATGTTAGGATAAGGTCCTTTCTGGTAGCCATATACATATTTTTACTTTCAACATTTCTTGCCACCTTAGTGGCTCTCCAATGATTTAAGTTTCCCAAGGGCTAACCTCATGTTGAATGTGTTATCCTTTAAAGTTCCTATGAATGCATCAATCAAGGGCTCATCTGGCGGAATATGGGGTTACCTTTATATTCAATCTTTGGAAGTTCCTCAATGTGCTCGGTGGCGGAACCCTTTTTGCTTGGGTTACATCAATTGGCTGAAAGGTATTGCTCCTTGTATCCCTCATAGTGTTCTATCATTTCTTCCAGTAGAATTTTCCAAAATTCATTTGAGTGCTGCGAGAGACAATCCATCTATACCAAACAAATTTATTAGGTCCTAAATGCAAAGAAGCAATTCGTGCCTTTTGTGTAGGTGGCACATTACGGAGATCAAAGGATTGTTCCATTTGAAATATCCATGTGATTGGGTCCTTGCCATCAAAATTCCCCTCCTTATCAATAATGGGAAATGGTTGGTCTTCAAGAATAGTTGGAGTTTCTCCATTCTTGATTCACCTTCCTTGTGTCCCTCATCATAGATTTCATGGGATGCATTTTCACTTTGATTGTCTTCTGTTCTGAAATTTTTCAATACTTTCATGAACTTAGCTTCCATTGAATCCATATTATTTTGTAGTTCATTTATGTCCCTAAGCATTTCTTCACCTTCATCAAAGAGTCCAATTAGGATTTTAAGGCTTATTTGGTGTAGAAAGGTCCACTTTTTGAGGTGGCACATGTTACTCAATCACTTTTGAATCTTGATTTTGGTGATTCTGCTAGACAATATTTATTACATTCTATCTCCCAAGTTTTGGCCGCCAGGTGTAGAGCTCTTTTAGAGTAGTTCCACGATATTTCTTCTCTACAATTCCATGGATCTGATCAAAATTGGATGTACCAAAGTGGAATTCACAGTAGCTTCCTCACAACTTGTCGATTGTTGGCCTTTCGAGGAGATCTCACTTGTATAGCATACCCCACACAAAATTATGGATATCAAATTACATTGCACTTAAAATACTAAATACTTTCCAAAATCCAATGAAACCATTGCCACTCAATTTGGATACTCTAGCAAGAAGTTATGATTGTTTCTGGAACACCTTCTTGAGACTAGTCAAGAGGACTAGTCAGGTACCCTATCTTACCGAGGTGTATCTACAAATTCTGATGACCCAAAGCTAAAAGATTTTACCATAGATACCTTACTAATTTCTATAAATGACCTCTATTGTTAAAGTGCGAAACATTATAGAAAAAATTTATAGTGAAAATTGAAAGATGACTCATTTTAGGGATGATTCCAGACCCTATCTTTTACCGGTACATGTCTCCGGTATAAGACCTCGGAGATGAATTTTGAACCAACATACCTTTATCCGTCTAATAAATATCTTCCAAGCCGTTTCTTCGACGTTTTAGAAAAAAAAGTTATGGCGAAAATGCTCTGATTGTCTTAAGATGTAGCGATTAAACCCCAGACCAGGCTCTAATACCATATATTGGGAACCAAACATCAATATAGCATGAAAAAAAAACCTCAGGAAAAGTAAAAGTACTCAACACCTTGAAAAAGAGATAATTTCAGATAGCTAATAAGCCTTCTTGAGGGGCAACCTCCTTTACCCCACTTAAATGTTCAAGTCTGAGATGATTCAAAATGAAAATGTCTCCTTGGTATATATGGGAGACTAGGAGGTATAATTTCAAAATGAAAATGTCTCCTTGGTATATATAGGAGACTAGGAGGTATAATTACAACTAATGGCTTAAAGCCGACATAAATAAAATAACATTACTAATATAATATGCCCCAATTAAGGGGTAATGAGCCAATATTAGGGTTTAACATAATAATCCCCCTCACAAGTCACTGTTAAAGTTTAAGTTATTATTAGGTTACCTTTCAATTTACTAGATAACAATAGCATAGATAGGATCATTGAGAGAAACACGATCACAAGATACCCAACATTTATTTTGGGAAACCCTCATGGGGAAGAAAACCCAGCAAAACTTCCTTAATATAGATAACCAATACAATGCCAAGACAATGAACCAAACAACACAGAAATTCCTCTCCCAAGGATGTGCCTCTCTCTCTCTTCCTTCTTCCGGCAACTGGTAACTGCAGCTTCCTTCAATACTTGCGCACTAGATGAGTGAGCTGAGTGTGTGTACAAATGAGGCGTTGGCCTCTCTTATTTATACAATCTGGAAGGCGTTGAACTGGGGTGTCTTTTCACTGGTTGGGCCGACTTTTCATTCTGGGTGGTTATAACCACTTTAATATATTATGGCTGGGCCAACTTCTCATTCTGGGTGGTTATACCCACTTTAATATATTCTGGGGCCCACTTTTTATTTAGCCTATTACAATTAGGGTTTTACCAATCTGCAACAGGGGATTTGGTCATTTACAATACCCGACATAATCAATCCACAAAAGGGGATTGATCTAATCAATAATGAATATATTTAATCTTTTACTTTATCCACAAAAGGGGATAAGAATATTCTCTGCAGTTACACAATATGTTAACACTCCCTCTTAACAAGAAGGATATTCTTTATCTTTTGACAGGTCACTGGATGTCATCATCAACTGGGTAACATCATCGACATCATCAACTGGGTAACATCATTAACTAGATAACGAGAGGCATCCACTTGGTTATGTGACATCATGATCATTGACTGGCATATCTATAAATCATCGGAAGTTTTTTTCTCTTTATCTTTGCGCAGAAGATACTCTTTCTTTCTTTCGTCTTCATGCAGAAGATACTTCTTTATTATCTTCACATAGAAGATATCGTATCTTCACACAGAAGATATCGTATCTTCACACAGAAGATATCGTATCTTCACACAAAAGATGTATTATCTTCACACAAAAGATATTCTATGAGTTTTGCCATTCCTTTTATGTTCTCCCTTCTCTTGTAGTCGTCTATCTCACCCATCCACTGGGGAGGACTACTACCATAGCTTCACTCCTAGTCATCCCACATGAACTAGAGAAGCTAATATGCTAGCCTGGGCAAGACTAGACTCCCTTTCCATGATCCACGCAGGATCACGGCACAAACCTCAAGAGCCAACTAACTATTCCACATGGTCAAGGTTTGTGTTCCAGGGTAATCAATCCTTGGCTAGAGGAGAGTATCTGCTCGCTGCCCCTTGGAGAAACATCCACATTCCTCTCTACGAGGGTGGTCACACCCCTCTCTACGAGGGTATTCTAGCATGTTCCTAGAGTATCCAAAACTCAACACTTGGACAGAGGCCAACCTTGGCAAATTTCTCATTCCACTTCTCTACGAAGGTCTCTTCCTTCTCTACAAAGGTCTCTTCTCTTTTCCTTCTCTATGAAGGTCTACCTGTGGGATTTCTCTTTCCTTCTCTACGAAGTTCTTTTCTCTTTCTCCTTCTCTACGAAGGCCTAGCTATGGGATCTGAAAAAATCTCTTGTGGTCCAAAATCTTTCCATGGTATAATACCATGCTACCCATCTGCTGGGCACCATCCATCTACTGGATAACTTTCATCTTGATCAAAATATCTAGGCACCATCTATCTGCTTTTCTAACTGCATCAAATCACGATCCTCCATTTCGAATTCGAAGACATGGCTCCCTCTTGCACTAAACTAATAGCTTCTAATCATCATCCTTGAAGTTATCTTCTGTAATATCCTGGGTGCCTTCTTGAGTTCAAACATTTATTTCTTACTGTCTTCATACTGGATCAACCTGCTCCCTCTGCATCTATAAGAATGATACTGGAGCAACCTGTAGTTCCATGCATCTCATCAACTATATCTGAGTATCCATCTTTTTCTTCATCTTGAACATTTTTGTTCTGCATCTTTAGGAGCCTCCTGCTCCTATATAAATACTGGATATTGTTTGGTCTTTACTGACTGTCACAATATCATACGTCCTTCTCGTGTTGTCTAACTTCTGCAAGTCACGGCATAAGTTCTTTCTTCCGAGAGTTGTAAACTTACTTACAATATGCTTTCTTTGTCACTCTCACGAGTGATCATACATGAAATAGATATTTTATCTCTTTCTTCATCCTCTTCTTTGATACTTCCTTCATAAGTCTACATAGACACTGAAATAAAATGAGGTTAATTAACATTCTCACAAAAAACTAACTTGTAATGAGAAGGTATTAAAGTAAACAAGATACTAAAAATAAATATGAATACTTATCTTTTTCTTTTGTGTGGGGAGGCTTTACGGACTCCACCATTTGTTTTCTTTCTTCAGATCAACTATCTTCAACTTAAAGTACATAATCCTTAATTTCTACTAGATATTTCTTTGAGGGAGGAGATTCCTCTTCTTCTGCCACATGTGCTTGATACTTTCTTTTTCCTTTTCCTTGAGGACAGTCATAGGAAAAGTGTCCCAACTTTTGACAGTTGTAGCATATGATCTTTGAAACATCTTTCTTCTTGTCTGGAACTCTTACGGAATTAGCTTCTTTATTGTTCTTCCTGAAGGAACTTCTTTTGTTCTTTTGAGCTGTAAGAAATTCCTCTTCATCAACAATTAATCTCTTATGTTGGTCTGCAAGTCTAGATTCTTCGTGTGTGCAATCTGCCCATAACTTATCAAACTTGGGTAACTTGCTTCTTGCGCACTCTCCTTGTACAAAAGGAATCCAAAATGTTGGAAACCCATTTAGGGTTCTAGTTAAAAGCTCCTTGTCACTAATGACATATCCAATAGATGCAAGCTGATCTCTGATCTGAGAAACTCTCATAAGGTAGGATGTGACAGATTCTGAGTTTTCCATCTTCATATTACAAAATTGATTTCTTAAGGTAAGATTCTGATTGATGTCTTTTCTTTCATATAGCCTATTGAGTGCTTCATACATTTTCCTTGCTGTCTGTAGTTTAGATATAAGAGGGATCAAGTGATCCTTCACTGAATCTGACACGATTCTCTTTGCTTTTTTTTTCATTCTTCTTATGCTTGGTCTTTTGCTCTTCTTCATATAGTTCTGGTACACCCACTGCAACATGTTCTAGGAGATCATTCTCATCTATAATCATCTGCAACCTATGCTTCCAAGATCTGAAGTTTCCAGATCCTTCCAGCCTATCTTCTACCCTCATACTGGTAGCCATTCTTTCTTGTAGTAGAAACCCTAGCCCTCCAGGCTTATAGAAATAATAGAAAAAACAAATTTCTTGGATTTGAGAACTGAACTCACAAAAAGATGCGTTGGACTGAGGCAAGTATGTTGGTATAGTTAGTTTCTGAAAATTCCAATTTTTGACCCTTGAAACTGGACCAACGGATTTATGGGCTGGTGCTTCTGGTTTTCTAGTACTTCTGGTTTTCTGGTACTTCTGGTTTCCCAGTACTTCTGGTTTTTTGGTACTTTTGGTTTCCTGGTACTTCTGGTTTTTTGGTACTTTTGGTTCTCTGGTACTTCTGGTACTTCTGGTACTTTGTGAAAACTAGGGTTTCACTTTTCGGGAGATCTAGCCACTGAAAAGGTGTGCTGAAGATGCCAAAGTGTTCCTTGAGGTAGGGCACACTTTTCTAGATGGTTTTGGGGCTGAAATTCTTCTTCAATAAAAATCCCTAATTTTCTTGTATGACAACAGTGATGTTTTTCTTTTTCCTGTGAAAGATGCTCTCTTCAGCTTAGATCTGATACCATGTTAAAGTTTAAGCTATTATTAGGTTACCTTTCAATTTACTAGATAACAATAGCATAGATAGGATCACTGAGAGAAACACGATCACAAGATACCCAACATTTATCCTGGGAAACCCTCATGGGGAAGAAAACCTAACAAAACTTCCTTAATATAGATAGCCAATACAATGACAAGACAATGAACCAAACAACACAGAAATTCCTCTCCCAAGGATGTGCCTCTCTCTCTCTTCCTTCTTCCAGCAACTGGTAACTGCAGCTTCCTTCAATACTTCCACACTAGATGAGTGAGCTGAGTGTGTGTACAAATGAGGCATTGGCCTCTCTTATTTATACAATCTGGCAAGCACTGAACTGGGTTGTCTTTTAACTGGTTGGGTCGAATTCTCATTCTAGGTGGATATAACCACTTTAATATATTTTGGCTGGGTCGAATTTTCATTTAGCCTATTACAATTAGGGTTTGACCAATCCGCAACAGGGGATTTGGTCATTTACAATACCCGACATAATCAATCCACAAAAGGGGATTGATATAATCAATAATGAATATATTTAATCTTTTACTTTATCCACAAAAGGGGATAAGAATATTCTTTGCAGTTACACAATATTTTAACAGTCACCACCTGATCAGAAAGTCCAGCTTATAGCCAATAAAGATAACCGGAAGTAGTAACCAAAAAGTATCCCTACTCGAGAACAAAGCAACAATAAAACTACATATGCAAGCTTACTTGTTGGTCAGTACTTCATATAATCAATGAATTTTCTGATAAATAAGAAATTGAGCAATAAATATTGATGAAGTCAATGTTTGTACAATAGCAACGATTACAATATCACTTCTCAATAAATGCTAAAGAAACTTGACATTCAATGTAACAAATTAACACTTCATAGATAATGCCTTAACCAACCATTCAATTTCTTTAAAAGTAAAATGATAGCTACACAAAGGTGTTTATAGAACAAGGAAGGTGACGACAACACTAGGGTTAGTAGGGCTATGTAGGCTAGGGTTAGTATAGTTAGGGTTTGTTCAAAGGTATTGGAAGTTGTATGATCAATTTACTCAACACATGTGGCCTTAGATCAGTGCGTTCCTAGGGTATATGGAGTCAAAAGGAGGACGCAAAAATGAAGGATCAAATGATAATGGTAAATACTAAGGACAAGAGAGTTAAACCTTGAGGTGTTACTATGGAAGGGCCTCAAGGATGAAACCCTAGGGGAGAGAGGCTCACTTTGGTGTAGGGGAACTAGGACTCGGTTCTCTCTCCTCCTTCCTTAGCTCAATGGAAAAACAGCTAGCTCAAAAGATTGCATAAAACTAAGACAAGAAGGTTTGCAAGTAACGTGTTTCTATGTGAAGGCTTTACCAGGCAAACCCTAGGGAAAATTGGCTCACCAAGGTGTAGGGGAACTAGGCCTTGATGTGTTTTCTCTTTCTTATCTCAACAAATAAGAAAAACGGCTAGCATGGAAGAAGATGGATGGAGGGTTGCTATGGAAAGTCTCAATCCTCTTCAACAAGGGCTAGAATGAAAGAATAGAGTGTTGCTAAGGCAAGGCTCTATCTCACTTCAGCAAATAAAATGGCTTAAAACCTTGGTAGGGACATGAGACAAGGACCTTCAATGTGTGCTTGTCACCTAGGGTTTAATTCAACAAATTATAACCATAAATGCAAGAAAAACAATACTACAACCATTCAATTAAGAAGTTTTGCATAAATTCACTTACATTTAACCAAGAAATCATATAGAAAACCCTAGTTGTAATACCTTCCACCAAGAGAAATGCCAAAATGCCAATAAAAGTCCAAAATTGTCTTCCTTCAACAAGTGCACCTCACAATTTCAGCCAATAGCTCCAAAGATAGCGCAAATTTCAGACCTGACTAATGAGTGAGCGAAAGATGAAAAAATGAAGGTAAAAACCCTCAATTTATATAGTACAATGACCTAATTTTACTTTTTAGGTCATAAAAAGGCCGACAAGGCCAAAATACTAAAATCATACTATTTTACATTAAATGTTTAAATTAAAACCCTAATCAAGCAATAGAAGGACGCCATCCCCTTTCTAGGGTGACGTTAGCCTCTTTGAGGGCAAATAAATCTTCCTGAATCAAAACTTTAGCCCTCCTTGGGCTTCTCCAAGTTGCCACACGTGCCAAACTGCCCTGTCCATCTGCCAAAATGCTCATGAAGAAAGGATGACATCATGAACCTCCTGGGTGACATCCTAGGCCTTCCAAGGCCAACGTTCCACTGAAAAGGGCACTATCCCCCTAGGTCAAGCTCTGTCAGGGTGCCTCTGCAAGAATTCCTTCTTCTCTTTGGTGCAAACCCCTCTGTCATGTTTGTGCCCCCTACTGGGGTCTCAACATCCATCTGGTGGGCTCTTCAGCCCCATGGAGGTCTGAACTGATCATCTCCCCATGTGTACCTGTCCAACATGGTACCTATCCGTCGGGCATGATCCTGCACATCAACAGCTACGCCCTCCATGGGCTCATAAGTCACAGGGATCATTTCAATGTCAATCACATCTCATTATCAATATTATTAAACATGTGCATAAAACCCCTATTACCCCAGTTTAAAAGCTCAAAGACATTATACAAGCATGCAATACAAGTCTGGGGAAAGTGACAAGGCATCCTATTGGGCTAGTGTCCACTGGAGAAGGAAAGTTCTCGGAAAAGACTAAATCTAAGCCATGTAAGTGGGTGATGTGGATAAGGGATGTCCTGACAATGGGCGCAGTGAAAGCAAGGGAATGGAAAGCTTTACCTGTGGGTGCCTTTATAGAAGGAAAGTTGCACCTGTCCTGTATGCAATTGTTTCCAAGCCTATTCATGCCTTTTATTATTTATTCTTATTGATTTTTCTTCAAGAAGATAATCAGGGGGCACTGCCCTGGCATGGTGACCAGTGGTGACAGCGTTACCCACAAGTACTTTCACAGAAATGAGAAGGTTGGCTCGTGATGAGACCCCCTTTCTCTTGGTCATGCAACCTTTCTCTTGGTCATGCAACCAAGAGTCACTACCCTGTCGTGGTAACCAGATGCTAGTAGCGTCATACTTCTAGGTACCCATGGACCTAATAGGCTAGCTCATGATGAGACCCCCTATCCTCTGACTAAGTCTTGTTTTATTATTTTTATGGGTCCCCCTTGTTTCTTGCTGAGAAGCCTTTTACTGCTTTCTCGGGGATCCCTGGGCGAAGCATGTCGAGGTTTTATTTTTAGGATTTTATCTTTTGCCAGCTTGCTTTTACCTTATGGGCCTTTACCCCCTTCTTCCCACAAGGTAAGGTGAAACCCTCAAATGATTGGCCAACCCAATTCCTGGACAAATGAAATGGGGTAGATGAGTGGAAAGCAGGATGAAAAAGTGGTAATATGAAAGGAGTGGACAATGGATTTTCATAAATCCCCCCAGTAGAAAACCAAAACCTACGGGCACAGGCTTGCTAGGGCATCCTGTCATTCCCCCCAAACATGGTCAAGTGGACAATTATAAGATCCAAGCATTCGTTAGAAATAAAAGGAATTAAATGCACATATTCAAAGGTTTTGAGGATCATAGTGACACATACCATGATACCCAGACTCATTACCTCATGGAGCAAGAACCATCTCTGACACAAGACCAAGCCGATGGTGATGGATGTTGTTGTTGTTGGCAAAGTAGAGGCGCTGAAAGGGAGAAAAGGTGGGCCCTCCAAGGCCATGCCTAAGTTGATCTGGCTCTCGGTACTCCATGTCTAGGACTTGCAACACTCAAGACATAATCTCCTAGTTATCCCTAAAATTGGGGATAACATGACCTAACCATGATCCATGCAGACCCATTACATTATTATCCCACGCAGGGGAGCGGAAATTCGAGTTACAAAAATACATGCTAAAGGAAAAAAATGCCTTGTAGAACCAGGAAGTCTCTGACTTAGTAGCATCTGATGATGCCAATATTCATGGTACATGGAGTTGACCCCCTAGTTGAATAGGTGGTCAACACACCCTTTATAGGATTCCTAAAGGATAAACAAGGATAGATCAACTAACTAAGAAAATAGATTAGATCTAAATACTTTGTTGAAATAATTAACTCTTCCATGCAGTGGAAAAGATGAGAAAAACATTCACACAATACATAATAATTTTTCTTCTCATGAAACCCTTCCCCCTTGTTGTCCATGTCTGTTGCATTGTAGGTTGTACGACAACCTGAATGACCCAACCATATGTTGTATGAACCTGCTGTGAATCGTAGGACCTTGTTGTGGGTTGTACAGTGATGCTCGTGGGTTGTGTGACCCTTGTGGCACCCTCCTAGTGGTTGTATGACCTTAGCCACGATTTGTGTGACCTCCATGGATGCTCATACGGCTCTCCAAAAAAAATTCTAGCCTCCACCCTGCTGGTACGACTTGTTGAAATGTTCCTGGCTGCAATATTTCTCCTTTGAATTGAGCAAGTAGTCATTCTTCCTCCTCCATGAGTCACTGACTCCAATATATGTTACTCTTGTGATGTGTCTCCTCCTCTCACCTTGGTTTCCTTTTATAATCTTGAGTTGAGCCAAAACCCTAACCTCCAAAGTGATCAATGGTTGAGATTAAATCTCACCTCATTTGAGATCAATGGCCAAGATTCATTTAATTAATTAAATTCACTAATGCCAAAAACTTAGTCATTTCATTTAATTAATCTCCATTAATTATAAAATGACATTCACTTTAATAATTAAATTATTAAAGTGAATTTCCAAATTTCTGAGAGGTATTACTGACAAGCTTCACATGTTAGACACAAACCAATGTGGAGATACCTGTCGAGCAACAAAATTCAACACAAGAGCCAGAAAAGATAGAAAAAAACTCCAAGCCAAAAACTCCCTGGAGAGATGTATCAGAGGAGGGTACAAGGGAAGTGGAGGAGGCTGCAACCTCTCTATATTTGTTGCCTAAAGGGAAGAAAACACTGCTTTGCAAATCCAACACCTTTGTATATGTATCTCTCTTAGCATTTGAGGTCGAAGAGTAAAAACTCATGATAAAAAACTATCCAAAAGTGTCGTTTCATGGTGTGTCTCTCCATCTCAAGGGAGTGCTTATTGTTGTTGGTTGGGGGTGGAGTTTTTCCTGCTTGAAGGGCGAGTCTTGTCCTAGGATCTGAATCGTTAACTCCACATAGATCTTGTTGGTGGGGGGTAGGAGGCCCCTTGAGATCTCTTAGATCTAGACTTTGTTGGAATGGTGATGTTGTTTGTCTACCCATTGGTGCCCCTGTCTACTGTGAGCACTGGAAAAAGAGATGTAATTGTTTAATTTGACTCGTAGGGTGGCTTAAGCATGGAAGATTAGAGATATTGTGCCTCCCTCGTAAATAAGTTGAAGCATTGACGATCTAAGTAATGGAAAAATATGGAGAGAGAGTTCTGAGACTCCTTGAAGTGGTAGGGCCTTTACTTGAAGCTTATGTGAACCAACTCGAAATTGGTCCAAAGGGATCTTAAGTGCATGCATCTAGTCTTGTAGCATGAATGGGGGTGAAACAATGAGGCTATCTCTCAATGTCAAGAAGTGCTCTTAATAGAAATCCATCTTGGGCTTTAATCCCCTTGGTTCGTTGATTTAACTGACCTAGACATATTGCTTGTAGGTGTTGTCTGTGATAGTTATGTTCATCTCTTTCTTATTTGGCAAGAGATGTATAGGGCCACTCAAATAATAGTTGAAAGGAGGGAGTGGTCTATCAAGATTCTAGCTGAGCATAAAAGACTTGAAACCTTTTAAAACTATAAATCTTGGGACTATTTAAGGGGTTTGTTTGACGCCAAAGCCTTGAAATAATAGTAAGTAAGGCACAAATATCGGTCCTTGTTGGTTTTCCAATTGATCTAAAAATGAAGAAGACTTGTAATCTTGAAAATATTTGCAAGTAAAGTTTATGTGTTAAAAGCAAATGGATCAACTTTGCAACACATCATTAATAGGATTTACTCATTTAATATGCAAATAAATAGTAGCATAATCAATGAACATAAACACATAACACAGCAAATGATAAATGAGTTCACCCCTCTCTTGGGCTACATCTCTTGGTCCAGCTTCCAATGGATCATTATTATTATCTGCTCAAAGTGCTCAAAAACATGCTTTACAATGCTCAAAATGACCAACAGACTACTCCAATGGCTTCAGAGCGTCCAAAAACCCCTAGCTGGGCTTTTTTGGCACCTCGTTTGACCAAAAAATGAAGAAGTTAGGCTTCCTTGAAGTCTCCCCTTCAAGCTTGTTGTCTCTGCATCTACAAAATGCACCCTTGTCCATTCAACCTAGTACACACGCCATTTAAAGTGTAAAAACCTGGCACCGAACGCAACCGTGCAAAGGGTGCAAACTGTAGGATGATTATGGGCACACCAGCCCCTAACCGTCAAACTCTCGGGCACATGCGGTCACCATATGACCTCAGGCTAGCACAAAAACTCAACTGTATCAAACTCTCGCGCTCTCTGTTGTGGTCGCATGCGGTCACACATATAACCACGGGCTAAAATTTGAAAACCCGCGTGCGCAACAATGGAGGGTATGGTCGTATGGTTGTGTAAGTGTGACCGAGGGATGTTTGAAACATGTGCTCCATATATATATGTATCGGTCATGTGGTTTAAAATGTATGTGACCGAGGTTGGGGCTAAGCCCCAGCCCGGACGCCCCCATATCACATTTCAATACATTTTAAATATAATAAAACACATATGGTATATAAGGAACACCGTGTGGGCTAGTGGTATCCCACACTCTACCAAAGCGCGGAACCATAGGAAAGGTTCAGGGTTTGACCCCCACAGACTCCATAAAATTTTGAATAACAAACCATTGTCAATAACGGGGTGCCACGAGGCAACCCATGACTGGGCCATGTGGCACCCAAACACTTGTCAAAATGATGCCACATGTCAGAATGTCATTCAACCATACCAGCCAATAGATGATTGCCACATCACCAGCTTCCCTTTCAATGTACCTCATGCCATGTCACTTGTACGGCCTCTGCCACGTCAGCCTGTACGGACTATACGGACTGCACAGTCAATGTCCTTTTTTTACCTGTTTGACGATTCGAACAAATCGCAATATCTCTGGCTCCCGACATCCGTTTGAACCCAAACAACTTGCGTTGGGTTCGCAACGACGAGGCCTATGCTCTCGTCCGATTTGAAGCAATTTCGAGCACTTTGAATTTTTGAGCAAAATTTGATCCCCTGATCACACCTCCCCATTGGGAAGCTTTTGGACCTCCAAAAGACTATATCCAGTCTATGTGAAGATGAGGGTATAGTTCCCTCACCCTTCCAACCTCAATCCACTTGGATTTGCTTGGATTGGTACCTTTAAGACCAACTCGAAGATACTCCACATTTCCTCGTTTTGAAGTTCTCATTCTCCTGTCAAGGATGGTGTCTTCATGTAGTTCTGTAAGATATTCTGGGGAAAAATCATCTATAGAAGGAATTTGAACATTCTCTCCATGATCATCAATCAATGGAGGCTCATACAATTTCAAATTCTCAACATTAACAACATCATACATTTGCATATAAGGAGGCAAATCTAAACGAAAGGCATTGTTACCAATCTTGTCGATAATCTTGAAAGGACCATATCGAATCGGTTTCAATTTTTTACCTTATCCTTTAATTCTTTCCTTACTGATGTAAATCCAAACTTCATATCCAACTTGGAAACTGTGATCAATACGATGCTTTTCATGTCTCGTCTTGTACTTGGCTTGACTCTTTTCCAACTGCTCTTACACCACTTGATGTATCGAATGAATTTGTTCAATAAACTTTTCTGCCCTATCAATGTCATATTGACCATCGATAGCAATATCCTTCCCAAAGATAAAATCTAAAGGATATTTGGGCAAATAGACAAAACATGCTTCAAATGGCGACGTTTGAGTCGAAGAGTGCTTAGCACGATTGTAAGCATGCTAAATGTAGTGTAAATGCTCATCCCAAAGTTTAGGATGCTTACTGCAATAAGCATGGAGAAGATGCACCACTGTTCGATTTACCACCTCTATCTGACCATCTGTTTGTGGATGAAAATTTGTGCTCTTTTTAAGTTTGGTGTCCATGAGTGCCCATAAACTCGACCAAAAACTTCCAACAAATCGAGAATCCCGATCAGAAATAATGGATTTAGGCAATCCAAAATGCACCCAA
>SNQJ01S0090760.1:58093-90984 GCA_010110895.2 Picea sitchensis
TCCCTTATGCTTTGAAGGGTTGGAGCCTTCACCTTGCAACCCTGCATTCCTTTCCATCAAGATCTTCATCATCTCTCTCATTTCCATGACAGCCTTTCTGAGATCTTCATCTTCTGCAGGAACACGTTCATGACTTTCTTCATGAGCCATACTTGGTGAATGCCTCCTTGAAACTTGTGGTGATTGTATATGCTTCCTCCTTGAAGGATGAGAACTTGTCTCCACAAGTTGACCTTCTCCTCTTGTGAGTTTCAACCTTGTGAGCATCAGAAAACAAAACACTTGCAAATAATCAAGTCTTCAAAAACATATTCTCCGATACCAACTTGATCTAAAAATGAAGAAGACTTGTAATCTTGAAAATATTTGCAAGTAAATTTTATGTGTTAAAAGCAAATGGATCAACTTTGCAACACATCATTAATAGGATTTACTCATTTAAGACGCAAATAAACAACAGCATAATCAATGAACATAAACACATAACACAACAAATGATAAAGGAGTTCACCCCTCTCTTGGGATACATCTCATGGTCCAGCATCCAATGGATCATTATTATTATTTTCTCAAAGTGCTCAAAAACGTGCTTTATAATGCTCAAAATGACCAACAGACTGCTCCAATGGCTTCAGAGCATCCAAAAACCCCTATCTGGGCTTTTTCGGCACCTCGTTTGACCAAAAAACGAAGAAGTTAGGCTTCTTTGAAGTCTCCCCTTTAAGCTTGTTGTCTCTGCATCTACAAAACGCACTCTTGTCCATTCAACCTAGCACACACGCCATTTAAAGTGTAAAAACCCGGCACCAAATGCAACCGTGCAAATGGTGCGAACTGTAGGACGGTTATGGGCGCACCATCCCCTAACCGTCAAACTCTCGGGCACATGCGGTCACCATATGACCTCGGTCTAGCACAAAAACTCAACCGTATCAAACTCTCACACTCTATGTTTTGGTCGCATGCGGTCACACATATAACCACAGGCTAAAATTGGAAAACCCGCACGCACAACAATGAAGGGTATGGTCGTATGGTTGTGTAAGTGTGACCGGGGGCTGTTTGAAACACGCGCTCCATATATATATGTATCGGTCATGTGGTTTAAAATGTATGCGACTGTGGTTGGGGCTAAGCCCCAGCCCAGATGCCCCCATATCACATTTCAATACATTTTAAATATAATAAAGCACATATGGTATATAAGGAACACCATGTGGGCTAGTGGTATCCCACACTCTACCAAAGCATGGAACCATAGGGGAGGTCCGGGGTTCAACCCCCACAAACTCCATAAAATTTTGAATAAAAAACCATTGTGAATAACGGGGTGCCATGTGGCAGCCCATGACTGGGCCACGTGGCACCCAAACACTTGTCAAAATGATGCCACGTGTCAGAATGTCATTCGACCATACCGGCCAATAGATGATTGCCATGTCACCAGCTAACCTGTCAGCATACCTCATGCCTTTTCACCTGTACGGCCTCTACCACGTCAGCCTGTACAGACTGTACGGACTGCACAGTCAACGTCCTTTTTTAACCGGTTTGACGATTTGAACAGATCGTGATATCTCTCTCTCCCAACGTCCGTTTGAACCCAAACGAGTTGCATTGGGTTCGCAACGACGAGGCCTACGCTCTCGTCCGATTTGAAGGGATTCTGATCACTTTGAATTTTTGAGCAAAATTTGATCCCCTGATCACCAATGAACAAAACACCATATATGATCTAGAAACAAGACTAGTTACAAAATGGTCTCGAGCCAAAAAGGGTGGGCTGCAAAATCCACTTGAATAATGGTGTGGGGAACTTTCATCTTAATCTTGATGATATGGAGGAGCATGAAGGTATATTCAATCTGCATCTTGACCTGGTATGACTCAAGTAGTCTAATTCCCCACACCTCATAACCATAAAGAACTGTGGGCCAAATGATAGATTCCATGAATCCATCTTGGATTATGTCTTGGAGTTGGTTCTAGAAAAAATTTCTCTCAAGGAGAGTGAGGGGACTCATACCACTTATTGATTTGGGGTTGGAGTGCCTTCCTCAACCCAAACCTAGGCCCTAAAAGCTAGACACCAAAGAAGGTATACACTACATTTGGAAGAACATAATCTGCATTTGATTTGTAAGAACATGCGACCTTTTCATTCATAGGAAATTCCCCAATGCAAAGTTTAAGGATTTCATGTGGAGAATGGTTTGTGCTAAGAGGACTAGGATGTACTATCTTGAGGAGAAGCTAGATACTCCTTGTCGAAGCTCTCATAACATCGAATGTTGACTAAGCCTTGATTGAAAAGTGAAACCTAAATATGGGCTTTGTGAAATCTAATTTGAGAGTAGTGTTTGAAGCGGGAGTTTTCCCTTGGATCTGTGAAATATCCCTGATCCAGCTGATCCATATATCTATTGCTGAACTATGGTTTTGTCACTGAAGTTTGATACTTTGGGGGTTTCTAGTTGCGTTTGAGTTCATGTGTGGACATGCTTGGTGATTTTTGCATGTGTGTTTCATTCATTAAGTGTTTTAGCAGTATAAAATAATGCATGCGAGATAAGGACAACACAACCCACTGATATATATAATGAGGAAAAAGTAGGAAATATAATAATAACTGGAAGCATATATAATAATCTTCAGTTAGATCTCATGGATCGTCACTAGACTGCAAATCAAATGATAAGAAATACCTGTGATCAGAAGAATGAATGATGGTTTGTGCATGCACGGATAGATCAACAAAAAGCAGTCTGGCACCTCACGGTAACTGTTGTACAATCCCGAAAACTCGCCCCATCGGAATGAGCTGGAAATTGTCTCAAAAGATGCGCCTTGGCCTCTAGACTGATCCTTATGACTGTCGGACTGAAGATACGACCTTTGGAGCTCCAGATCTCACCCCCTGGGGGTTTGCTGACCTCCTGGGCTCAAGGAGTTCACCCTAGTGATTCCACCAGTGGAATCTGATGATGTATAGCTCAAAACGATTTTCTTGGTCTCCTTTGTAATGGGTCAGAAGGGATTCCTCAGATTTTCCCCGGAATGTCCCCTGGAACCCCAAATGTGCTTCCTTTGGAGCTTTGCCCTAAATGACTATTTTCCTCCTTCCGAAATATTCCACCATTGAAAACTGACGACAAATGGCTCAATAGGTGTGCCTTGGCTAGCTCTCTAATGGGTCGAAAGGAATCGGCCAAATCTGAACTGTCACAAGCGGCCGCACAAACCCTCTCTCAACACTTTTGCCCTCACTAGATGAGCTGCGCAATCACTGAACTGAACATTGTAATGCATGGTGAAATACCTATATGGTATATCCGATAGGTTAGGGTGTGTCTCTCAACACTGAAACCGATCAATGGTGGTGGTTTCCTCCAGAAATCCACAAAACAACAAGGGGGTCGATTTCCTCCTCCTCTGTAAATATCTCAACATCAAATCATAACATAATAATGAATTAGGTTGCTTTACCCTCCCTTTATATCTTTCCAAAACCCTAATTCATTGTTGAACTTTTCCCTCCAAGTGACTTTTACTTTATTTTATTATTCCTTGATTAAATCACTTAATTAATTATTTATTTAACCATTTTACCTCTAAAAAGTGATTTATCCATCCTGATGGCTTCTTCGGCCATTGAAAGTCACTTCTCATCATTTTATCCTTTAATTCTCTTCCTCTCGATTCCAGTGAGCTATTACACGAAGAGGTTTCTCCAATTAATATGCCCATTATGACCTTCTTAGTGAATTTAATTAAGATATGACCCATAATAACTCAAAATTACGGAAATCGTCAGAATGCAATGGAACCAAAGACAAGTTGTGTAGAATGGATCATGATGATGAACGATGCAAGTCGGGCCCAATAAAACCCCTCAATATCTCCCAAACTCTTTGTCACCTCTATTTGGCTACTCTGGTAGGCATAACACTCTGTAATTTATAATGTCCCAAAAGGGGGACATTACAGTCCTCCCTGTCGGAATATTGCTTGTCCTCAAGCAATAACTGAATCCAACTACATATGATATCGGGGTCCCATATACACCTATGCGACACAAGGTAAACTCCCCTCAATATGTGGCCTCTCCAAGTGCTCACCATGCATGACACCCACATGCTCCTGATGAGTAGAATGATCAATGGCCTAAGAATATCAATCAACTCCTCGAGCAACCATTCTACTTGAAACTCAACTCCATCAAATGCGGAACTACCAAGCACTCCAATCTCTGGATCCCATATCAGAATGTGAACTACAATGCCTCATGAAATATAGTCCTGTAACATATCAATACCATGAGTCTCCTGCAAATAACACACGGTCTCAACCCAAAATGAGTATGTCCTCCAAGACCGTACCAACCCCAACACGACCTCCACCAACTAAACATGTTGCTGCCATAGTGAGGTACTACAAGAACTTAACGAATCACCAACAAGTGACGTGCTCCCCCAAATACTGAAGCTCACTGGAAAGTCAAAGTGACTTCCCCCTACAAAGATCCACTCATATCCATCAGTCAATGAAATGCCCAACTTTGTAATCCCAGGGTCCCATGCTAGCCTTTGACAGGGACCATTACACAGACGCTGCACTACTGTGATCATGACTGTATGCTCAAAATATACATATTGGATCCCCCACTCCTGGATCATCATGCTAAAATACCTATGAAAACGGGCCTTGCTGTCAAGAAGATGAACCTATAAAGGTATCTATGTGGAATCATCATATGCCCAACCACCTCCATACTCGATCATGAGTATCAATAACGAGAACCTGTCTCGCCACATAGAAAAATTCCCTGCAAGCCCTCTCAAAACCATCCAAGAGTGAAGTATGTTTCTCTTTGGTGCAACCTTGGCCATCATAAGATGAAACAACCCACTAACCAAATGGACTCCCGGATCCCATGGAAAAATTGGAAGTTCATCACTTCCAATCCTCACTAACTGCTCATGTATCATACTGATAATTGTTGGAATCCCTCCATCCTCATCCCAATGAGAATCTGAATCTGTGTCACCCTCTAAGATATCTTCTATCCCACGGCCTAAGATGATCACCATCACACCCAAGGCCTCAATTGTCTATCTCTGATGATCCACCATTATCCTGCTGTATGCAATAAAGACACTCCTGTCAGGTGGTCTCGGCCTACCAACTCTCCATGTTCCCTGCCACCGTCTATCTCCCCCTATGTTGTTGTCAATGATGAAAGTATCGAGAAAATCTAATAGAAACATCTGTAACGGCCTGTAGGACCGAAAGTATCATATGATTTGGTCAGTCCTCAGGATTGAACCAAAAACTCATCCACTAGCACCCATGGTGAATAATCCTTTAAACTCCAACTATCAGATACAACAATAGATAACTCCACAAACTGCTGGCCAATCACTCTCCCTCCATCGTCACTCAAATAACTGCTGCTACTGTGAAGCTGATCTCCCAGAACTATGTGTTGCTGCAACGAGGAGGAATATCCATGCTCCACTAAGTGTATCTCCTCCCTGCAATCCAATGCGTCCCCATGAATCCCACTGTACATCTCTCTCATCATCATATGTCCAAGGTGTATTGCCAAATCAACCCCTATGTGGATATCAACCAATCCTAGAACACAAATGAAAGTGTCCTCGTAACTGCCCCTGGCTCTGGAATCCTCATGTGTATGTGTATGAACGATTGTATCATAACTACCCATGGATGGTGGTCCCTGTGACACCTAGACATCCTCCAACAATGTAACTGAGGAACATATCTGACTCTCTATTCAGATAGATATAATGGATCTCTGACTAGTCTCCTCAAGGAGCTCATCTAATCTAGACTCTAATTCATGAAGGGTTGTTTGTGTGCCTTCCAAGAATCTCCGTGTGCTCACCAACTCATGAGTGATTCGGTCCACCTCAACCTCCTGCTCCCTCAGTGCCTTGTGATACATCTCGCCAACCTCCAATAGGTAATCCCTATCCATCAACAACTACTGGTAGTCAGCCCTCATCACAATCACTCTCTCCTTGAGTGTATAGAATTCATCAATGAAAAGTCCCCCATCTGAACTATCGTGTACCATCGAGGACCTCCAACAATACCCTGCCACCAATGCATGTGTATCATCAATGCATCTAGTTGCTGCCATGATCATGTCCTCACTGACTCTCAGTTGTCCTGCCAAGTGTCGTGACTCCTTCTCACAATCCTACTGAGGTGCTACCTCATGCCTCTCACTACTAGTGTCAACAACGGAATCCCCAACAACACATTCCTCAAAATATAAGGCACTGAACTACCCTATGTCCCATGTACTACTGAGTCCTATTGTATGTCACTACACGCCATCACCAACTGCGACCCCCATCTAAGTCGCAATGTATCTTGTATGGGCAACTGTATCCTCATGTGCACTCATCCTACTAATATCATCTGCGCGTGGATCCTATAGAGATGTGTCCAAACATGTGCTATGGTCATCCCATCCAATAAGGAGTGCATCCTCATCACTGTAGATCGATTCTGAGAGTAAGTGTCCCCACAAGTTGTCGGTCTCCACAACCTGGTCCATCAGTGGAATCTCCAAGAGTAGTGACTCACTCTCCTCATACTGATGGGTATGTGTAAGGTCAACTAACTCCAAGCCATACCTCTCCTCTTGGGTCTGCACATCCATATGTCCCTTGTGTACAATCCCCACACAAGGCTCCTCTACCATATCAGGAATGCCATTGATATCCTCATGTGTCATGGCTAGCATAAGTGACTAAGAAGATGAAAAATGTGGCTCGCTCATCATAGGAAGCTCATCATCCTCCATACATGAATTTCTGGAAGCCATGTCTACACCCACATGTAGGTCATCCAAACTCCTAATCTCATCATTTCTAAGTGCAAACACATATGAATCCTCAGAAGTGTCACCACTATGTTGAAGTGTTGAATCCTCAACATTGTTTGATGGGGAAGATGAAGGACATGCGCTATCATCTTGTCCATTCAACTTTCCCTCAAATGCGCAAGAGTCACTGGCCTCCATCTCAGTCATCTGGTTGAGATTATAGTACATGTCTAGCTTTTGTACCCTAGCTCTGGCAGTACATCTGGATGATTCACCAAAAGAAGGTATGGTGAGCTTACCAACTTTCCAGATGAAATCCATGTTAAGCCCCTGTTGTTGTTGTTGTCCTCCTCTCTGAGATTCTTTGGGATTGTTCCTGACCCTAAGTCCATAGTACTCGACCAATGTCATGTCATGAATGAAGTCATGACCCAACACTGCATACTCCCTCTTATACTCTATAATGTCTTCCGCCTGAGTGGGAAACCTCTGTGCTAATGGTTGTTATGCTGCTGCTGGGGGTGCCCTCTGAAAACTAGGGAACAATGGTTTGGGAATACTACTAGAAGATGTGTATGTGCGAGTAGGTGTCTGGGGTCTACTACCTGCTCTTGAGTTCCCCTATGTTGCATGTGAGTCTTGTTTGCCCGAGGTGTCCACTATAGATAAACTATCAACTAACTGCGCCAAAGACTGCTTCATGGTCTGCTGATTGACTACCAAATTACAAGTACTTGCATGAAGGATGCCTTTGGGTGCATGGGTGCCTTACCACTACCCTCTGGCCTCTCATCTCTATCTCCCCACATCCTCTTTGGCTCACACTTTGCCATTCTCTTGGCTTCCATGTGTGTCTCTTCCTCTTACTCAGAACCGGAAGGGAGAGGAGGAAAATCTGTATTCTTCAACCACATGCTCACGTTCCTCTGGGTCACCCGTTGAACTCATCGACTTTAGTCACAGGCTGGTAGGACTAAAGCTCTGATACCACTGAAATATCCCTGATCCAGTTGATCCGGATATCTACTGTTGAACTATGGTTTTGTCACTGAAGTCTGACACTTTGGGGGTTTCTGGATGCGTTTGAGTTAATGTGTGGATATGCTTGGTGATTTTCGCATGTGTGTTTCATTCATTAAGTGTTTTAGCAGTATAAAATAATGCATGTGAAATAAGCACAACACAACTCACTGATATATATAATGAGTAAAAAGAAGGAAATATAATAATAACTGGAAACAGATATAATAATTGTCAGTTAAATCTCATGGATCATCACTGGAATACAAATCAACTGATAAGAAATATCCGTGATCAGAAGAATGAATGTTGGTATGTGCATGCACGGAAAGATCGATAAAAAGCAGTCTGGCAGCACATGGTAACTGCTGTAGAATCCGAAAAACTCCCCCTGATGGCGATACCTGTCAGAATGAGCTGGAAACTATCTCAAAATATGCGCCTTGGCCTCTAGACTGATCTTGATGACTGTTGGATTGAAGATCTGACCTCTGGAGCTCCAGATCTCACCAGCTAGGGGTTTGCGCACCTCCTAGGCTCAAGGAGTGCACCCTAGTGATTCCACTAACTGAATATGACGATGTATAGCTCAAAATGATCATCCTGGTATCCTCTGTAATGGGTCGGAAGGGATTCCTTAGATCTTCCCCAGAATGTCCCCTGGAACCCCAAATGTGCTTCCTCTGGAGTTGTGCCCTAAATGACCATTTTCCTCTTTCCAGAATATTCCACCATCAGAAACTGATGACAGATGGCTCAATAGGTGCGCATTGGCTACCTCTCTAATGGGTCGGAAGGAATCGACCAAATATGAACTAACACAAGCGGGCCACAAAAACCCTCTCTCAACACTTTCACCCTCACTAGTTGAGCTACGCAATCACTGCACTGAACATTGTAATGCACGGTTAAATACCTAGATGGTATCTTCGATAGGCTAGGGTGTGTCTCTCAACACCGAAATAGATCAATGGTGGTGGTTTCCTCCAGAAATCCACAAAACAATAAGGGGGTCTATTTCTTCCTCCTCTGCAAATATCTCAACATCAAATCATAACATAATAATGAATTAGGTTGCTTTACCCTCCCTTTATAGCTTACCAAAACCTTAATTCATTGTTGACCTTTTCTCTCCAAGTGACGTTTACTTTATTTTATTCTTCCTTGATTAAATCACTTAATTAATTAATTAATTAACCATTTTACCTCTAAAAAGTTATTTATACATCCTGATGGCTTCTCTCGCCACTGAAAGTCACTTCTCATCATCTTGTCTTGTAATTCTCTTCCTCCCGATTCCGATGAACTATTACACTAAGAGGTTTCTCCAAGTAATATGCCCATTATGACCTTTTTAGTGAATTTAATTAAGATATGACCCATAATGCAATGAAACCAAAGCCAAGTTGTGCGAAATGGATCTTGATGATGAACGATGCAAGTCGGGCCCAATAAAAACCCCTCAATATCTCATGAACTCTCTATCACCCATATCTGGTTACTCTGGTAGGCATAACACTATGTAATGTTATAATGTCCTGAAATGGGGACATTAAAATCTGGGCATTAGAGCTAGCATGGCATGGTTTGAAGGCCACTTGGGAAAGAGGCTATTGTCTCACTGGTCTATTTTTCACAAATCTATGGTTGGAGTATTTTCCATTCACTTTCCCCCCCCCTGTTGACTCAAATAGGTTGAAATAAACACATCATCAATCTAGTGGATCTAGATCAAAGGGGGTATTATAGGCATATTATTTGTGTTGATGATTCCAGCTTCATGAGACATTCTCTAGGTCCTTCTCCTCTAGACTGAGTTGAGACGATTTGTGAGAGAGACCATGTGATGGGTGTGTCACACTCCTCTGGATTGAGTTGAGATGATGTGTGGTCTCTTGTCGTGTTCCTCTGGACTGAGTTGAGACAACTAGAGATGGTCTCCTGTCAAACTCCTATGGACGTAGTTGAGCCAACTTGAGATGGCTCTCCAAATGGTACTCCTATGGACTTAATTGAGTTTATCTATTGAGAGTGACGTCCCTGTGGCTGAGCATAGGTGGACATGTCCCTAGTGGTTGATCACTAAAGGATGTGTGGATCCCTTGCTATATTGTCTGAGAGTAATATTTTTTGTAACCCTAATTTGTGTTGTAAAGGGTACAAGTCGATCCCACCATGTAAAAGATAATTAATATTGTGTAATGATTAATTATATTATTTAGTTGAACAGGTCAGACCTATTATTCCAATAGACACATCCTTTTGATGTGCTAGGTATTGTATAAATAGGAGTAGATCCCCATTGTGGATCTGACTCACTCACACACTTGTAACATTCTCTCAAGTTGAGTTGTACGGCTGAATTTCACACTTCTCTTAGGCGCAAGTTTCTAGGTCAAGGAGCACCCTCTTGTGTGCTCTAGGTTTCATTGTGTGGGGGATCTTCTCTTGACTCTATAGCAAAGGATTGTTGGGTTTTTCCCTTGATTGAGAAGGATTTTCCTAGGATAAACTCTTGTGTTCTTGTGCATGGTTATTCTTCTTGTGATCTTGGTTATTGTAGCACTTGTGTATGGTATTGTTGCATTGTTTATGGCTCAATTACATGCTAAATTAAAATAAAATACATGTGCATGAGCTAAGCATTAAGATTCAACATGGTATCAGAGCAGAGTTCCCAAAGAGCCATTGAAAAGCCAGACGTCACCTTCTTGTTGCAACTGCAAAAACGACCCTCCTTTTGATAGTTTCAACACCTTCCACTTGAACATTGGGGATAAATTTTGCATTGGAATGTACAACCTCCTTCAGTGCACCTCCAACAACTCTCAGATTGCAAATCAAATAATTTTTTTATTTTTGGCCCCTAGGGTTTCTAGGGTTTCTGCTGAATTTCGTCCCCTAGGGTTTTTGCAGCGCATTGAAGGATTTTTGCAGCTCACCAAGGTTCTTCTGAATTTACAAGGCTTATTGTTGGCAGTCATAAGTCCAACAAAAGTTAAGGTTTCTAGCCTAGCCTACCCGTTAGGTTTCCTCGTCGAGTCATTAGGGTTTGTGAAGAATCTGCAAACTATGAGGAACAAAACTTTGGTGGAAGATAGGCTTGATGGATCAAGCAACTTCAGATCCTAGAAATCAAGACTACAAATCACCCTGGAAGAGGATGACCTATTGAGTTTGATATAAAAGACTCTACCAGAAACAACTACCGATGAAGAGAAGGATGATTGGAAGGAAAATGACGTCAAAGCAAGGAGGATGAGCATCTATTTAGTGAGAGATCATCTACTACCACGTATTGCTACCTTGAAAACAACTTATGAAATGTATGATGCATTGAAGAGGATGTTTGAGAGCAACAACACAAACAAAGCTCTTACATTAAAGCACCAGCTTCAAAGTATCAAGATGAAAAATGCTGACAACATTGCCACCTTCTTCATGAGGATCTCAGAGATCAGAGATGAGCTAGGTGCCATTGGAGAAACCATAATAGCCTCCTCTAAATCATCTTCAACAAGAAAAGTGCGATGCTTCTAAGGTGTAAAAGTGCATCTCAAATCGTGCCAAAATATTCCCCAAGTCAAAGGGTGGTCTAGCGAGTCCACATGTGCCAAGATAAAGCCACAAATGCAATCTCCATGGTGGACGTTCCATCAAATCAAATAACACATGCCTCAAAATATGCATTCAAGGAGAGATAAAAAATCTAGAATGTCTCATGGCATAAGAAACCAAATGCATGAATAAATACCCCCGAATTGATTTTGACTACCTTGGGAACTGTGAATTACCTTAAGATCTGTGAAGCTACCTGGGGAATTTTTAATGGTCTTTTCTTATCATAACAAGTGAATACCTCGTTTATCCAAGGCTCAAAACTGATGAAAATCACTTAGGGTAGTGAAGAAATTCACTAGGATAACCCTATGCAAAAATAAGGGGTAAAATTTGGTTCCTACTTGGGGACGTGCTCTTCTGGAGTGAATGAGAAACTCAAAATCTTGTCGTGTACATATGAAAGTGACCTCCATATGAGATAATACACAAGACATACAAAAATTTGGTTGAAAGCAAAAGACAAGCCATCATTTCAATGCTCAAGGGATCTTATTCAACCCTACACTATTGCTCAAAAGAGATTATTCCTTTCCTACCCTACCATAGCATGTGCAAGGTGAGTTGCTAGGTGAAATCAGTGAACAAATGGATCCATATCAACACTTGAGTAGTACTATGGCCCTTTCCTCTGTGCTTAGTCATCATGCAAAACAGAGAAACATCAGATTCTGAGAGATGATATGCTGGAATCTCTGTCACTGTTGGGCTGAATATAAACGTGTGTACCTACAAATTGGTTGTGTCAGCAAATGGATAAAACAATGTACATGATCTGCTACAGCATTTGTCTTCCCATTCCCAAAGAGGGTTGTTATAACTGTTGTGAAACCACACACTGTTTTTCAACCATCTCTGGCAATTTTCCTTTGCCGCTATCTGTGAGTTCATGAACTTGTTCAAATCCTTGTTGTTGAACATCCAATGTGAGAGTTGTCCAAGTTTTTGGCATGGGCAAGAATTCATATATATCCCACATGTTATGTCACACACCAACTATGGAAACTAATTTATTTTTTTTTTGTCTTTTCTTTGAGGGACAGAATCCCTGAATTTCTACGGGGCCTAGCGCAGACCATCCCTTCCCTTATCCTCCTCCAAGAAACAATAACTTGGCCTTAGCACAAGTGCCTTTTGCAACTCGCGAGTTGGAGAGTCAAGGCTCTTGACTCCTCTTTCTCCAAACATCGATACCTGAGATGCGATACGGGTATGGCTCCCTCCTCACTAGCACCTGCTACATATAACCGTACGCTAGGATAAACACTAGCACTACTCGCAACTCGCAACTTCACCATTTGGAGTGTTGAGCCCTCATGCTCATCCTTTGTGAATCCCCGAGACACGAAAGGTCAACGTTACGTGGACTCTTCCAAAGCGAGGCGTACACGCCACTTGTCTCCTCCACTGTACTCTGCTTACGAGTTGTGTTGTTGCCACCCATCGCACAAGCCCTCAGCTCTCGGCGTTTCACGACCTTAGCGATCAAGGTGCAACTTCTTCACCATTCGAAACCTCGAAAAATGATAAGTCAACAATGGGTTGACTCTTTCCCAGGTGACATGTTTCCACCACCTGTCAACCACGCGGTCCCCACCTAACGGATGTGCCCTCCTTAATGGATGGCTACGATCAAATCGTGACTTCGTACATCGCGAGTTTGAACAGTATGTTCTTTGACCTTCTTTCTCTACGAGTTAGCGAAATGTTGAGCTCTCACCACACGTCCTCTACAATGGATGACTTGATTTCCTCTTCGAAGAGTTTGGGATTTCGTGACTCGTACGTTGTAAGTTTCTTTCCTTTGAACCCCCGACTCCCAAAACACCAAAATCTCCCTCTATACGATCGACGATCCAAACCACTCCTGGGTCAACGGCCACGATCACGTCATTATTTCGCGTATCGTGAGTTGATGTAGTCTTGCCCTTTGACCACTCCCAATCGCAAGTCAGCGAAATGTTGCTCGACTGCCACACATCCCTCCTTTGGTTCTTCCATCGATCGACACGTGTCCAACTTGATATATGACGGTCTAACTTCCCGTCAGGATTTCGTGTATCGCGCGTTTGAAGGGATCTCTACCTTTGTTTCCCCGAACGTCGAAATCCTCCTTTGGGCACGAAGCATTAAGGTTATCACTACTTCTATAGATCTAGCAGTTGTCCATCCTTGTCTCTGCGTTCCTCCAATATCGACCGTTTTTCCTCTGGAGCCTTCGATACTTCCAGTCCTTGAATAATTTCGGTCACCTAAGGTTTCGAACCTTTGTCCCTTCCTCTGCAATCCACCCTGGTTTAAGGAACACTCTGCAAGTGTTATCCCTCCTGAGATTCATCAGCTATGAAGGAATTAAGAGCCTTGCACTCTTCTTCTGGGCTTAACAGGTTTTGTCCTCCAAGGGACTCAAAACGATTAGGAAGGTTTACATGCGTACATGACACTGTGTTCACGGTCGACAAACACACAGTTCGTGACTCAGGCTTATGCCACCACAGGACACAAGTATTTACAAGTATAAAACATATCCTAACCATATGATTTCTTACTAGCCTAATTATACAACCAAGCAGTGATAAAAGGAATATAGTATATCCATTAAGAAGTCATGCACAATTCCTGCAACATACATAGTATATCCAATTCATACACAGTTATAGATAAATTACACAGGGCAAGAGATCGCTTATCTATTACAGATTGTCGCCAACCAACTAACTGTGGGTGGTCATCATTCCACCCGACCATAGGCATAGAGCCATTCATTCTTAGCACTCTGACCACCCCCGTGCCAAGCCATGATATCACCAGGGAATTCTCACACTTCTCAAGGGTTCTTCCTTCGTTTCCGCTTCTGCTCGGGTCATGTTCTCTGTAACCAAGAGATTTCTCTCTCTTGGTTATGGCCTCGGCGAGGTTTCTCAGATGCTCCTCAACATCAAGCTCGCAGACTTCAGTTCGTGACTCGCTGGAGAGCTCTGGGCATCTCCCTTGCGATATTACGCTCTCTTTTTGTCCGGTGTCTCCTCTCCCATGTGTATCCCTCTTACCTTGGAAGGTTTGCCGACCTATCATGTTCCTTATGTCAAAAGGAAGCTCAGGTCTGCAGGTCCCTGTGGTACTTCAGGCTGACAGCCAATGTTTCCATTCATGGGGGTGGTTGGTAATTCAACCACTGGTCCTTTTTTCATTAATTGATTTCTCTCCTTGGGATCTGAAGGAGGTTGTCATCCTCATCAAGGGAAATTTGGGGTTATTTGTCATAATGAACCCTCTCTTATAGTTTTCACATTCTTCCTCTAGTGATATCATGGCCAGTACTTTCAAGGCTTCACCCCCACAGTGAGTTATTGGAAACTCAAACAATAATACATTTACATTTTCCTCATGCATTAGCATGGAAATTTCTATTTTATGATTAATTACAAATTGGGGGAAATAGGGTGTTACAATTCCCTCCCCCTTAAAGGAACACCGTCCTCGGTGTTCTTTCTCAAAAACACCAGTCACGCCTTTCTCATTCATCCACTTCAGAAGTCTTGACCTTCATCCTCGGTCAGGTCCTCTTTCAGGATCTTAGTCTTCGTCATCTGCCTTCAATAATTTTTGGACAACAAGCACATTAATCACAATTTTGTGCGAAAACATCTTACTGTTGTTCAAAATTCAAAAGGAAAATTTCATAATCTTAGCACAATACTTATCTATGCAGTTTGTGGATCTTTATCCACATGGTAGTTTTGTTATCCATGCTCATCACTTTCCTTGACGTACCCATTGGGTGCATGATTCCAATTCAATAGTTCACAAGAGCTATCATGATTTCATCTTCCTTTCCAAGGTTTTTCTGCACGAGAAACTACCCACTATGTGCATGATCCCAATAGTTTACAAGAATTATTAAGGTCTCCTCTTCCTTGCGGTCACTCACCCTCCAGGCCCAGGCTCAGGCATACCCTTCACTGTTATACAGTCCCTTGGGCGATCCATCTTTCCCTGCCAAGGTTTTCGCGCACAAGAAAATTTTAGAGACTCTATCGAGGCGATCCCTTAGATTTGCTCTGTCGAGGCGTACCTCCGGCTTGTGTTACCTCAACACAATAATTTTCAGGCGATCATGGCTTATCACGGGGCTTTCATGGCTCAGTAGTAGCCATGTTCATCATATTCAACTTTGATATCCCTCATCTGTCCTTTCTAGACATGTCTTTTCTTCTCACCTGTATCACAAGTATACAAAATTCATGAGACATCATTATAAATTCTAACTTTCAGAATTTTATTGCAAATCTGTCACCCACAGATTTTCCAATTTCACGATTTGTTTTCATATTTGTTCTGCACAGGAACTAGATTCATAATTATGGGACTTTGCTTCCCATAACGGTTTGGCTCAGTAGGCAATTGGCCTTCCTTATGGGCTTACAATGCTGCCATATCCATGACCACTTTGCTTCCTGCACTTTCAACTTCAATCGGCCAGACAACTTGTTAGATTTTCCATGCATATACATTTTATTGCACCTTTACAACATCGTCACAACAATTTCAGAATTGTGCATACTTAACAATTAAATTACTTTCTCAAAAAGGAAATACCATTCCTTGCAGTTTGGCTCAACAGGTAATCGGTCTTCCTTATGGACTTACAACACTGCCATATCCAAGACCCTTTCCTCCCTGCAATTTCATTCTTTACACAGCCAAACAATTGTTAGTTTTTTCGTGTACATTACCTTTTTCAAAAATGAAGTATACTAATAGTCCAGGTCATTTCATCTATTCAAGGATTCAAAGTGAAAGGATACATCATCCCTTACCTATGCATCATTCTAGCCTACCAAAGTTTTAAAATGTGACGAGGATATCAATTGGTTTTAATGAATGCGCCAACATTTGTGGCCACATTCATACCTAATGCACCCCTACATTGATTTCAAGTTTGTCACACTTTATGAAAGGTTCTTGGCCATGGTGTGTTGGAACTTAACCAACCTCTCCACCACATGGCCTATTCGTTTTCATTCATTCTTACAATAGGACCATGCTTCCTGCTATAGGCTGATCACGATCCCAAATTAGTACACATGAAACTTAAAAGTTTCGCATGAATGCACCCAAGCATTATGCCTTCATTAATAACCAGGGTGCCAACACTCATGGCCACCAAAATTTGGTTTTCTCTAACACCTACACAATGTGAGTAGAAATGTTGGAAGGTCCTCCTTCCTCAATGGGAAATCCATTGTCTTTCCTTTATGCAAATATGCATTTCCTTGAAGTAATTCCATGCAACATGCTATCTATGAGCACTTTTGTTTCCAATCGTTCCTTGATTGGTCTATGTGTTCATGAAATATCAGTTCATGAATTCTTCTGAGGGTTACAATCAGTCTTTACTACCACAATTCCACACCTCCATCATTTAGGTTATCCTTCCTGAATCATACCCTACTTGGGTATCCATGGCATACCACTGCCCTTTCAATTTTCATGCATAACATGAGACAATAAAATATTTCGGAAGGGGTTCTTACCAAATCCATTCATACCTTGTGCCACATAGGCACGAATATCTTTATACCAGTTCTTGGCTGCTAGCACTCTCTTTCTGGTCCCTACCTCATCAACAGTGCTTTAGCGGGATTTTCACAGTCTTGTCAACAATCTTTCGACCACAGCCTTCCCATGGTCACCCTCTTCTTGAGGTTGTTCATTATTGGCAATTGCCTTCCTCAATAGCTCCAATTCCTTTCTATACATAGCATGCATCATCATAGTCACAATTATATTAGTCATAATATTAAACCAAATGCATGTATCATAACATTCGAATTCATGAACATCTTCAAAATGTCCTAGCATATCTTCATGCACTTCATCATATTATCTTCAAACTTTTCCACAAGTGAAACACAAACAAATTTCGATTGCATCTTCATCAATACAATCCTTATCACTATGTGTCAAAACCTTTTTACTTTCATTGGCATACAGGCTTTCTCATCCAAGAGAAAACATAATACTCAGTGAGGAAAGAATTGGGGACTCTCCCCTTCTCCCAACTCTTTCTACACCGTCAGGGATAGAGTTCAGCCTAGTCGAGTTATCTCTAAGGCCTTATTGTATTTTCTTAATCACGGCTTCAACCAAGCCTTATCAGTTAAACATACTCATTTATTCATTTAATCATACTCGGTGGGTTTACTTGCCTCTTACCAACTATATCGGTTTCCACAACTGCTCTTTTTTTTAGCAGCCCTGGGTTAGGCTCATCCTAACTCTTAGGATACTTCAGCATGATTAAATAGAAAAATATTTTTCCCATAATGAATCATGAACATGTGCATCTTGCACACTACCATTTGGTTATCATAATTGGTCAGTATTCCTTTATTAGTCTTCTTATTCATTACATGATATTTTTCAAAATGTAATCCAGGATTCTGGTGTATATATATAAGCTTGTGGCTTACTGCTTAATTCTCAGCAGTCATTAAGGTTGTGACTTCGTTTTCCTGACAGAGTCTTCACACAGTTCCTCCACAAGGAACTCCTTCAGCATGCAACTTCCTTATTGCATATCCATCACTATTTGTGATGGCCTCAGCCTTGAATTAGCTTTAGATGTCTACCAATTATTCCCTTAAGGAATATAAACATGCATCTTTTTCATGTACCTAATTACATATTCTGGTTTTGTTAACTTACATCCATGATGTATTTAATCATATTCATAATCCTAAGCCTGCATGTAGTTGTCATAGCTATATTTCACAACCCACATACATCTTTACTTTTAAGATCAGTCAACTCGGGATTGTTCACAATCCTTCTCAAGTGATTCCCAAAGGCATAATCATTTTCCTCTTATTATGACAACACAACATCTTTTCTCATTTACCCTTCTATCTAATCATATTAGTATTCCCTGAGAAAAGGGAATACAGTCCCCTCAAGCTATTACCTGGAATAGAACTTTCGTGACTCTTCAGAATGGGGTCAGCCATGCATCCATAGTGTTGTCGTCCTTATACACACTTGGAAACGTGAGTTGAGTTCGTCTCACTCAGTGTGTCCTTGGAGGCACAATGCCTAGGTTCACAATCCACGCTGTCACTTTGACTGGAACCTCTTCCATCTAGGCTGACTCCTAGGGAAGCCAAAGGGGGTCGACCTTAGTTACTAAGTGTGTTATTGTTAGGTTCTAGGAGTTAATTTTAATTTTTTAAGGTTAGAGGGGATTCTAATCCTAATATGCTAAGGAAACCATGCAATATGCAAGGGTTAGCATGAAAAACAAGCCTTTTCCCTAGGTCAACTAAGACTAGTGCCTAGAAATTGGGCAAGGGGTCAACTATGTTAAAGGGTGTTTATTTACAAAAGATTACAAGTTACAATTTTACAAGAAAGAATAACTCAATAAAAGAATACCATATACAACTACTTACAAGATTTCAAAGAATGATAGATTACAATTACAAGCTAACCATTTATCAATTTGTGTTTGTGCAGGATATCAAAGCATCAAAGTATCACATCAACAATACAAGATCATCATCAATACATTACTTCATCAACAGATTTCAAAGTTGAAGAGAGTTAAACACAACTATTATGAAGAGTATTGGAGACAATCTACACTCTTAATTATTAAGCCCCCCCCCCAAGTATTCTATTAGATTTGGTCAAGGGTTTAATAGTTAGGCTTTTCTTAAGATTTACAAATTTTATTAGCTTTCACCAAAGCCTCCTCCTCCTGTTGCCAAATAACTGTTGGATGCTCAAGATAGTATGGCAACGAGGCCAACCCTAGAAAAACCAGTCAACCCTGACATTAAGAGTACTTCTCGGAGAGGACACACACCTGGTGTGCCATGAGACAGTCCCCTGCCACTACCCTCCATTGTTTTCCTCAAACCCATTTTAGATGGTGGAGATGGTGGTCTAAGGTACCCTAAAGTATTCTATTAAGTATATATAACAATTAGGTAGACTTTTAGGTGATTTAAAGAGTGTTTAGAAGGTTTTAAAGTACCTTTTAAGTGCAAATTAATGAGATGGTCGAAACTGTTATTTGCTCAATGAGTGTGTTTCTTAAGCTTAAACCAATGAATGAATCAACACATATAAAGAAAAATAAAAGTGAGATGGATAAAATAGATAAATATTATCACATGCACATCAATAGAAGCTTGCTTAGAAACAATAGATAAATGGAAAGAACAACTTGCCTTTAAGAGATGAAGAAAATTTAAGTGTTTTCCAAATTAACCATTCAACACATTCAAAGCCCAAGACGTGGCTACCAATAGATGTACACAATGAACCAATGAAGTACTTACTTGCTAAGCACTTTAATATGTGTGAAGCATTAAGATTAATATATGTGCTTAAGAGAGAGATTATGAGCTTGAAAAGAAAACTAAGCAAGATCCAAATAGAAGATTTTAAGTGTGTTTCCCAATGGGCTTAAGATAATGAGATAGATCTAGAACATAATCATCAAGAACATTAAACCATTAGATGGCATCACATCATATCAAATGTAAAGCATTAACACTTATCCTTACCTCTTTGGGGTGTTACTCTCCCAACTAGGTAGGTTATTAATTTATCTTAGCTTAGTTAGATTAAGTTTTCTTAGATCTTAGTTATTAGGGAAAACAAATGAAAGATGAGAAAAGGAAAATTAAACTAATAAGCAAACTAATCTACAAACTAATCAAGCAAACCCCACGTCGAGGTTGAGAAGGTGCCCACACCTTCTAAACCTTGCGGCCAATCTAAAGAAAACTCAAAAAAGAAAGAGAATCTAGATCTAGCCTACGTCCTACCTACCCACAAGCTTAAAGAAGAGGGGAGGTCGTACCACTTCCCCTCTTACACTTTAAGCTCAAAAATCAAGAAAACAAAAGGAAAAGTGCACATCTAGGCTAGAAAAAGACAAGAGGGGGTTAGAGATAGCTACCAAACTCCCCCAAGGTGTCTTGAAGTGTTGTGTGTGTCTCTTTGGGGCAGCCAAGAGCCTCCAACCAGATCTGATATACATGCAAAAACAACAAGCTTTGCTTGCTAGGATGGCTACACACAACCAAATAATGTTAAGGAAACCCTTGCCCTTTTGGGACAAGAACTTTCCACAGTACAAGATATAAAATTTTATATAATTTTGACCTATCTAAACCAAGATATGCTAGCTGAAAATGAGATGGATGTACAGAAATATAAGAGAAAAGTAATAGATCTAGATAGTTGGAGTGTGAAGAAGCTTCAAGTGACCCTTCCCTTCTAGAAGGAGTTCCCAATGAAACTTTGGAGATGAACCTGCAATATCCTTTCAAATCCAAGCATACAAAAGACAATATGTTGATGTAATGAAATTAAATGACACTTCAATTTAATTCAAACATCAAGATATATAGACCAATAGGCATACGCTCTACCAAGCCTACTTAGATAACACTTTACCTAAGATCTAGTGTTGCAAGAAATAAGAAATAATACAAGAGCAATGTTACCTCCCATGCATAAGAACAATAAGCGTACACTTTACCCTTCTTGTTGTCCTCCAAAGCTTCCAAAATATTATTACCAAAGAAAGTGATCTTGGAGAGGAATACTCCAAAACCCTAGAGCAAGAATGACAATGAAATGAAATGAAATGACAAGAGAGAGAGAGGAAAATCAAGTAGCATAACAATAGCTCAAGATATGGTGAGTTGGGGAGGAGAAAAAAGATCTATTTATACTTGGAGAGGCAAACCTACCTCTCTTGGATCTAAGCCAAGTGTCCACCACCAAGAAATAGAGTAGATCTCTAGGCTAGGGCGCACCTCCTAGGGTTTTCACAATAGATCTAGGGTGTAGAAAAATAGAAAAATTAAGTAGATAGATCTAATGGCATGTAGGAAGTGTGGGATTCATGCCAAGGTAAGTGAAGAGACTCAAATAATTTTTAAATAATTATTTGTGGAGTTTCTAGATGAGGGAGGGCTCACCTCTTGGGATGAGGAGAAGGTGATGAGAGGTGAGAAATGAATGTAGGGTGTTGGGATCACACAAAGGCTCAAGGAGAGGTGTGGGATCCGTGCTAGGGTGAGTTAAAGAGTCTCTCTCAAAAAAAAAAAAAAAACGTAACTTTTATTGGAGAGACAAAAAGGAGGGCGTAACTCTCTTAGAGAGCGCTCCCCATGGTAAAAAATCAACCAAATGTTAGTATGGGTGATGTGGAGTGAAAGGGATCACCACTATGGGTGAATACAAGGCTAAATGAAGTGAGAGATTAAGAGAGGGGGCCACACACAAGTCACAATTAAATTAAAAAAAAAATGTCAATCCCCCTAGGGGGGCGCAACTTTTGAGTGTGGAGGTGGGAAAAGGGGTTAAACAAGGTTGAAAAGGGTTGGGAGGCTAAGTTTATGCTTAGGGGGTCTCTCTATAACCATCATTTCAACATTTCACATCATCTAACTCATTATTAAAATTTTACATTTTGCCATGTTTGGACTTTAGCAATTAAAATTATTGTTTTAGACTGATTGACACTCTAGGTGGACTAACCCATGGCTAAAGTTGTCCGAACAAGATGAAACTTGGTCCATGGATGTAGGGGGTGTTATTCCATTTCTTTTGAGCATAAATACCCCTATCAAAAGTCCAAGGATCCAGTTTTTACAATTATTGTTCAAAAACAATTAATTAATTAAATAATTAAACCTCCAAACTTAGGGAAATTTAATTAAAAATTAATTAATTAAAAAAAACTAACCTAGACTCGACGGAATTCCGCTAAACTTTCTATGATGTCTTGTATGGTCATTTACAATGAATTCCCTATATAGTTACCAAAACATAAGCCCACTAGAACGTCATTCACCACTTTGGAGGACATATGCAAAGTGTGAGGGAAAAACTCAAGGGAAATCAGTCACGCTGAAAAGCCCAACTGATGACCTGAGGATAAAAAACCCTCGGTGAAAGGAACTCTCCTAGTGAACCGATCCCAAGGTAACTTACCTAGACATGACTCATGCAGACCTATTACATTATTAACCCACGCAGGGGTGCAGAAATTCCAATTACAAAAATAAGTGTTGGGCCAAACACATCCCTGTAGAACCAAAGGTCTTCGACAACATGGGCATCTAATGATGCATCTCTTCATGGCACATGAGTTGACCACCAGTGCTAAATGGGCGGTCAACATCTGGCTCCACAAGGGGACGTGTGTTCGATCTTTTCACTTGGAGACGGAGAGCATACGAGAATCCAACACCTACAAAACAGAGTGCTCACCATAGTGCACACCGAAAACCAACATTAGAATACATTTATACACAATTAAATCAATGAATGCTATACAACATTTACATAATGAAGTAACTAAAGTACAACATCATAATTTACAACAAATGAATCTATAATATAGAAAAAAATTCTAAGTACATATTTACATAAAGAATGAAATAATACAAAATTGAAATACAAGGAGAAAGGTTAGAGATACGTTATAGAGGGTGTCCATTCAGAAACCACGTTGCCCCATCATCTGTAAAAGATTTTGAGCTTCTGCCCATTCCTCAGAATGCTGATGGGCTCACCATCCAAGTGGCTGAGATGAAAAGAATTCGTCCCTGCTATTTCTCTGATCAAGTATGGCCCTAGCCATAAGCTGTCAAACTTGTTGTGCTTTCTTGGTTTCTATCTGCCTTTATCCCATAATAAAACAATATCACCCACAATGAAGTCCCTGTATCTATCTGATCTGTCAAAAGCTTTCTTAACTTTTATCTGCTTCCTACAATTCTGATCATAAGCCCCTCGTCTGATTTCATCTAACTCAATGATCTGATTGACCCTATTCTGAACTGCATCCTGCTCTGTAGAAGTGTCCTCAACTGACCCATAAGTAGGAAGTCTAAGATGCACTGACAACCTAGCCTCCAATCCATATACTAGCTCAAACAGAATCTTTCCAGTAGCTGCTTTTTTGGTTATTATGTCGGCCCATAATGCATGCTTAATTTTACTATCCCAAGACTTCTTATTTTCACCGACTATTTTCTTTACAATGGTCATTAAGTTTTTATTACTTGATTTTGCTTGACCATTCCCTTGGGGATAATAATCTGATGCATGTGATAAAATAATACCATATTTGAAACAAAATGCCGACATCTCGGCAAAACAAAAGGCCTTGGCATTATCTGTGACTATCTTTGATGGGACCCCAAATCTAGTTATAATTTTGTCTTCAAGGAAATCCATCACCACCTTCTCAGTTGTTGTCTTCATAGGGATGGCTTCAACCCATTTTGTAAAGTAATATGTGGTTGTAATAACCCAAGAGAACCCATTACTTGAATTATTATTAAACTTCCCGATGAAGTCCAAATCCCACTGTTGAAAAGGTGCTTCAACCACCACTGGTTGCAAAGGGAGTGCTGCTAACTTCTTCTTTCCTGTAAAAAGATGACATGGCTCACATTTCCAAACAAGCTGATGTACATCTAAAAATATAGTGGGCCAATAATATCCTGCTCTAAGGATTTTGTGGGAAGTAGTTTTAGCAGCAAAGTGTCCTCCACAAAACCCTCCATGGAATTCATTCATTAGTTCCTTTGACTCAACGTCATCCACACATCTAAGGATAATTCCATCAGGATTTTTCCATCCTAAACCATCTCTAGTAAGGACATGCTTAGAAGATTTTTACCATGCTTAGTAAGGACATGCTAGTAAGGACATGCTTAGAAGTTAGATTCTTAAGATAGAAAATGATGTATGTGTACCAATCCACTTGTTCAAGTTTTAGTAAGTTAGGATGTCATTCTTCATTATTGATTTGGTTAACCATATCCAAGGCTTGCTCATTACTTTTTGTCAATATTTTTTCCAAGCCTTGACCCTTGATCAATTTAGTTGGTTTAATATCCAAATCATACTCTTGGATTTTATCAATCCATCTACCCCTTGAGCCCAATACTTCCACTTGAGACAACACTTCTTTAACCGAGGAATTAGGAACATAACCAATCACCTTGGAATATCCGATGAAGACTTTGAAATGTTTGAGTGATTTGACTAAGGCATATGCTTGTTTCTTAAACATGGGATATTTCAATTCTGAATTTTGCAAGGCCCTACTCATATATGCAATAGGATGATCATGGCCTTGGTCATTTTTTTGAAGCAACACACGAGCAATTGTGTCTTCAGAGGCAAAAGAGAAGATCTGAAATTCCTTCTCATAATTTGGACTGATAAGAACCGGAGCTTCACATATGGCAGTCTTGATCTGTTCAAAAGCTCGTTTACTTTCATCATTCCATTCAAATTTTACATCCTTCTTAAGTAACTTATGGATAGGTTTCATAATCTCAGCATAGTTAGGAATGAACCTATGGACAAAATTAGTTTGTCCTAAAAAGGATTGAAGAAGCTTCTTTGTCGTTGGCAAAGGCACTTTACCAATGGCTTCCACCCTTTCAGGGTCTATTTTTACTCTTTCCTTAGTTATGATGTGGCCCAATAATTTTCCTTCAATCACCCCAAATAATGACTTAGCAAGATTCAGACAGATTCCAAACTCTTGACATCTGTCCAACTTACCTAAGGTGGAAAATGTGAGTTTTACCATTCGTAGAAAAAAATGTTAAATCATCTTGATATATTTCAATTAATTTACCGATCAATCCCCTGAAGGCATAATCCATAGCCCTTTGAAAAGTAGCTCCAACATTTGATAAACCAAATGGCATTCTAAGATATTCAAAAGTACCCCATGGAGTAGTAAAAGTAGTCTTATGCCTATCTTCTTCCTTTAATCTGATCTGATTATAACCTAAGAATCCATCAAGCATGGAAATCATTCCTGATCCTGTAACTCTTTGAAGTAGAGTTTCCATCTTGGGAAGGGGATAATTGTCTTTTGTGCAAGCAGTGTTTAAGTTCCTGAAGTCAATGTAGATACGAATATTCCCCATCTTCTTCCTGGTAACAACCAAGTTTGAACACCAAGAAGGATGTCTAGTTTGTTGAATAATACCTGCGTCAAGCATTTTCTTTAGCTCCCGCTGGACTAGAGGAGCTAACTTTAGGTTTAACTATCTTAACTTCTGTCTAAAGGGCTTAGTACCTTCCTTCAGAGGAATCACATGTTGAATCACATCCTCCCTATAGAACTTGAGTTCATCATAACCAAAGGCTAAGACATCCCTATATTCCTTTAATAATTTAACAATTTCATTCCTTTCATCTACAGGGGCAGTCTTGCCTACCTTTATCAATTTGGGTTCTTCATGAGTTCTGATATTTACCTCAAGGTAATCACACAATTTTTTCTTTGACTAATTTGTCTTCTTGTGACCATCCTACCTATCAAAATCCCTTTCTAAAGGAACCACTTTCCTAGGTGGTGCCTTTACCTCATCATCATTTCCTGTATAATTACTACCTTCTTCTTTCATACTTATGTCTAAGTCTGAAAACTCATGAATGTGAAGTAAAAACTTAACCATYTGTTTGTCATCATCAAACACCTGCCAATGATCCATGTTATTCGGAACAGAGGGCCAGAAAATAACCTCTACTGAAATATGTTCATCAATTAAGTTGTCTGGAAGCTRTAGTGTGGAAGCTTCTACTGCAACTTCATCAACTTTTGCATTCTGTTATCTAGGAATTGAAATCAAGTCTATAGCATCTAAGTCATCAATTAGGTTCCAAATTGCATTCCTATACCCTTTTAATCTTTCAGACTTGCAAGCAAACTTATTCTTTATTTGTTGTATGACCAAGTCTGAATCACATTTGATATTTAGACACTTGATTCCTTTATCTCTGCAAATCTCTAAACCAAGGATTAAAACCTCATACTCAACCACATTATTAGTTGCATCAAACTCCAATCTAAAAGAAAATTTCAATATTTCACCATTTGGAGACTGAAGCACAATTCCGGCACCCTTTCCTGCTCTAGAAAAGGCACCATCAAAGTTCAAGTACCAAACATTGTCTAATTCACTATCTTTAACTGTTTCTTGCAAAGGCACAATGGAATTAGATAAGATGGCATAGTTACCAAGACCTTCATCAGTCCAGTTTAATTCATTTTGGGGCTTCTTGGGATCCTCAACATGATACTTCCTGTACCCTTCCCTATTCAATTTAAAAGTACCTCCATTAGGGGTAGGGATAGTAGCATAAGATAAGTCCATTTGTAGACTACCACCCAAGTCTGTAGCCGTTTTTCTGTTTAATAACATTCCCCACACATCTGGCACATCAATCACAACAATATCCATTTCAATCATAATGTCCGTAAAAGCAACTAAGTAAACTTGCAAACCTTTAATCAATCCATGCACTTCTATAGTTTGACTATCCAAGGCACAAATGTTATGGTAAGGTCTTGATATTCTTAAGTTCAACTGTTCCATCACCTTCTTAGTAATAACATTTGACATATCTCCTGAATCAAGCATGAAATTGTGTAAAACTTTGTCGTTCACAATTAAGGAAAGGTAGAAAGACAAATTCTTCTCATTCTTCCTATCCCAATTCTGTAAAATTATTGGTGCATCCTTGTAGGTCGAGGCTACTTGTTTTTCAACAAGACTCACAGGTGGCTCATCAATGGCTTTAAGAAACTTTTCCTTTTGTGAAGGAATCTTAATGAGCTCTAATACTAGCACCAACATCTTCACACTATTCAACAATCCACCTAAGTCTATATTCAAATCTGCATTAACTGGCACCTTAGACTTAGGAGGAGATACCTTAGGAGGACTGGTTTGACCTTTTTCTTGACTTTTGTTTTCCTTCCTATGTTATGTATTGCCTCTAAAACGAGCCATTTCTGCAACTTGATGAGGGGTGGGCTTGGGCCTATACTTTTATGTAGCTTTATCAACAACTCCACTCATAAAGTTACCATAGCTCCCATAATCAGTAACATCCAAACAATCAAAGTGATTACCATAATACCTGTCATTACACATGTTTACTTGTTCATTTCCTTGGTCTTCATATTCATTATTTCATTCTTCAAGGAAGACAAGACAGGTGGACTCCTCATGAAATTCACCACAAGGTCTACAATAAAGCATAGGGCGATGATCTACCAAGTTGGTGGTTTCAAAAGGATTAGGTGGTCGTTGATCATTTTGAGGAGGTTGTCTCTGCCACTTATCATTTGACTTATGTTGTTGTCTATTAATTCCTTGTGACCTCTCTACTGTGATCAATCTGTTCTACAAATCATTAATTTGGTTCTCACGCTTCATGTCCAACTGCTTAATCAATTCAGTCAATTCTTTAATTCCATCACTAGATGATGTTTGACCCTCATCCCTATTCTTCTTATCTTCATTAACTTTTGAAGAGGAACCTTTATTAAAACCAGTAATGTTGGACTTCCTAGCTTCAAGCATGTTCTTTTCAATCCTTACTGCCATTTCTTGTGCTTCCGGCAAAGTCTGAGGATCCTTATCCCTCAAGGCATACCTCATATCTCCTTCAAATGCCTCAATATAATAAATTAATATTGCAACAGCAGAGGTCTTGACATCTTGATGAAGATTCTTCACCAAGTTACTAAACTTTTCATTGAACTCTACCACTATTTCATTTTTTTCTTATGGTTGGTGGTGAGTGCACCCAACTGAAAACGATGTTCTTTCTGATCACCCCATCTCTTTCTAAATTCATCAATTAACGATTTGAGGGTGCAAAACTTGTTGGCCGGGAAATCTTCAAACCAATCAACAACATTTCCCTCCAAAGAATACACAAACAAGGTCATATTCAAATCTTCCTCACTGTGCCCTCTACAATACTTATCTATACACCGATGAAAACATGAGATGTGGGCCTGGGCACTAACAACATTATTCCCGTGGAAGATAGGCAATTTATCAATGGATTTCTCGGGAACATCGTGAGGAGAACCTTGGAAATCTACAAAGTTCAAGGGACTCAAAAAGTTGGCCATTAGTACGTTAGAGTTATTAGTTTTCTTAACAGTTGGTTGATTATTAGTTTGGAACCAGTATTGGATATCGTTGAATGCTTCCTCCCTAAGACTTTGAAGTAAACTCCTAGTAGCCGAGCGATTTTCTCTTCTCCTGTAAACATGTTCAGGCTCGGGAAAAGAGTAAAGCACTCCCGGAGGATGGCTCCTAGTAGTGTACTTGCAATATTTTTTCAATGGAGTCACCACTTAGATAGGAATCAAACAAAGCTAACCAATCTCAAGTTCAAATAATTTTTAAGGAATAAAATATTTTACAATTAGTTCTTAAAAGTTAAGTTAAGTCGTAAAAACCAAGGATGAATAACTCAATCCCCGACAATGGCAACAAAGATGTTTCCGTCCTTATACACACTTGCAAATGTGAGTTGAGTTTGGCTCACTCAATGTGTCCTTGGAGGCACAATGCCTAGGTTCACAGCCCACGTTGTCACTTTGACCGGAACCTCTTCCGTCTAGGCTCACTCCTAGGGAAGCCAAAGGGGGTAGACCTTAGTTACTAAGTGTGTTAGAGTTAGGTTCTAGGAGTTAATTTTAATTTGTTAAGGTTAGAGGGGTGTAAGAGCCGAATTAAATAAACAACCATTTATTTTAAACATAGCAGTAAAATTTAAGAGTTACCTTCATTTAGCACATTCGCAATCAATATATCAATAATAATAAAATTAATTAATCATAATGAAAAACAGTGCATAAATTTTAAATAAATACATGAACCTGATGCTATTATCCCTCCTTTTGTCCGCAGCTTGCCTCCTTGATCGCTTATGAACACTGCCCAAAACCGTTCCTCCCTGCCAACTAGGTAGCTCCCTAGCTCCAAGATATCAACGGATATCCTGGCCCTCGTGCCCAAAACCCCCAGCAACTCCGGTGCACTGTATCAATCCTACTCCCAAAATTTCACTCTCTCTGCCAATCCAGAGCTCTCAAAATTCATCCCCCAACTTCCCGTAGAATCCTCCCGTCAAACTCCTTCCCTTCCTTATCCCTCCTTCACCGACTCTCCCCCCCCATTTACTCCCTACCTAACCCATTTATTACCCTTATCCTTTCCCGTTAATGCTTTTATCTTCTCGGGATTCATAGGTTATCCCTTGTTGTATACACAACCATTTTATATCATATACCATTAATCTATTAAATCCATTACGCAAGTTTTTAAATGTAGTTTGTAGTTAAATTATTAATTAATTAATCACAATTATATCCTTTAATTAATTAATAACTCACTTAATTAATATCATTAAATCATCTTTGTTTAATTAATACCTTGTTAGCACAATTAATCCCCTAATTAGTTTTACTTTATAATTTCTTAAACATTTATCCGACTAGGGTCATTACAAGGGGATTCTAATCCTAATATACTAAGGAAACCATGCAATATGCAAGGGTTAGCATGAAAAACAAGCCTTTTCCCTAGGTCAACTAAGACTAGTGCCTAAAAATTGGGCAAGAGGTCAACTATGTTAAAGGGTGTTTATTTACAAAAGATTACAAGTTACAATTTTACAAGAAAGAATAACTCAATAAAAGAATACCATATACAACTACTTAAGAGATTTCAAAGGATGATAGATTACAACAACAAGCTAACCATTTATCAATTTGTGTTTGTGTAGGATATCAAAGCATCAAAGTATCACATCAACCATACGAGATCATCATCAATACATTACTTGATCAACAGATTCCAAAGTTTAAGAGAGTTAAAAACAACTATTATGAAGAGTATTGGAGACAATCTATACTCTTAATTATTAAGCCGCCCCCAAGTTTCTATTAGATTTGGTCAAGGGTTTAATAGTTAGGTTTTTCTTAAGATTTACAAATTTTATTAGCTTTCACCAAAACCTCCTCCTCATGTTTCCAAATAACTGTTGGATGCTCAAGATAATATGGCAACGAGGCCAACCCTAGCAGAACCAGTCAGCCCTGATAGCAAGAGTACTTCCCGGAGAGGACACACACCTGGTGTGCCACGGGACAGTCCCCTGCCACTACCCTCCGTTGTTTTCCTCAAATCCATTTTAGATGGTGGAGATGGTGGTCTAAGGTACCCTAAAGTAGTCTATTAAGTATATATAGCAATTAGGTAGACTTTTAGGTGATTTAAAGAGTGTTTAGAAGGTTTTAAAGTACCTTTTAAGTGAAAATTAATGAGATGGCCGAAACTGTTATTTGCTCAATGAGTGTGTTGCTTAAGCTTAAACCAATGAATGAATCAACACATATAAAGAAAAAAAAAAGTGAGATGGCTAAAAGAGATAAAGATTATCACATGCACATCAATAGAAGCTTTCTTAGAAACAATAGATAAATGGCAAGAACAGCTTGCCTTTAAGAGATGAAGAAAATTTAAGTGTTTGCCAAATTAACCATTCAACACATTCAAATCCCAAGACGTGGCTACCAATAGATGTACACAATGAACCAATGAAGTATTTACTTGTTAAGCACTTTAAGATGTGTGAATCATTAATATTAATATATGTGCTTAAGAGAGAGATTATGAGCTTGAAAAGAAAACTAAGCAAGATCCAAATAGAAGATTTTAAGTGTGTTGCCCAATGGAGTTAAGATGATGAGATAGATCTAGAACATAAGCATCAAGAACATTAAACCATTAGATGACATCACATCATATCAAATGTAAATAATTAACACTTATCCTTACCTCTTTGGGGTGTTCCTCTCCCAACTAGATAGGTTATTAATTTATCTTAGCTTAGTTAGATTAAGTTTTCTTAGATCTTAGTTATTAGGGAAAACAAATGAAAGATGAGCAAAGGAAAAGTAAACTAATAAACAAACTAATCTACAAGCTAATCAAGAAAACCCCACGTCAAGGTTGATAATGTGCCCACACCTTTTAAACCTTGTGGCCAATCTAAAGAAAACTCAAAAAAGAAAGAAAAGCTAGATCTACACTACGTCCTACCTACCCACAATCTTAAAGAAGAGGGGAGGCTATACCACTTCCCCTCTTACACTTTAAGCTCAAACAATCAAGCAAACAAAAGGAAAAGTGCACTTCTAGGCTAGAAAAATACAAGAGGGGGTTAGAGATAGCTACCAAACTCCCCCAAGGGGTCTTGAAGTGTTGTGTGTGTCTCTTTGGGGAAGCCAAGATCCTCCAACCAAATCTGATATACCTGTAAAAACAACAAGCTTTGCTTGCTAGGATGGCTACACACAACCAAATAATGTTAAGGAAACCCTTGCCCTTTTGGGACAAGAACTTTCCACAATACAAGATATAAAATTTTATATGATTTTGACCTATCTAAACCAAGATATGCTAGCTGAAAATGAGATGGATGTAAAACAATATAAGAGAAAAGTAATAGATCTATATAGTTGGAGTGTGAAGAAGCTTCAAGTGACCCTTCCCTTCTAGAAGGAGTTGCCAATGGAACTTTGGAGATGAACCTGTAATATCCTTTCAAATCAAAGCATACAAAAGACAATACGTTGATGTAATGAAATTAAACGACACTTCAATTTAATTCAAACATCAAGATATATAGACCAATAGGCATACGCTCTACCAAGCCTACCTAGATAACACTTTACCTAAGATCTAGTGTTGCAAGAAATAAGAAATAATACAAGAGCAATGTTACCTCCCATGCATAAGAACAATAAGCATACACTTTACCCTTCTTGTTGTCCTTCAAAGCTTCCAAAATATTATTACCAAAGAAAGTGATCTTGGAGAGGAATACTCCAAAACCCTAGAGCAAGAATGACAATGAAATGAAATGAAATGAAATGAAATGACAAGAGAGAGAGAGGAAAATCAAGTAGCATAACAATAGTATTTGTATGATTTGGACAAGAGCGATTCTTGCTTTATATTTCCCTCATTTAGGAAGTTACCTCGTTGTTGTGGGGTATTCTACCCTACGGACTAACAAGCTAGGGCTTTGAACTTGTATGCAGATCATGACCCCTAAGACTTAACTTTTAACCTTCTACCCAAAATCTCAACCCCTTTTCTCATGCAAACATGGGAAGAATCAACTCACATTTTTATCGACGGTTGAAGTAGATCCTTCGTTGAGCCTTTATCTCCTTGTTGTTGCTGCCCCTTCCACAAAGCTTCCTGCAATCAAGGCAAGACTACGCATGCATGCTACTCATCTACTAGAGGGTTAGAGATAAAACATAAATCAAATAACATAGATGAGACTCATGTATTTGGGACGGTAAAAGCATCTTTTTCATTAGTCTCAATATGAATCACTTACAATGAATTCTGAGACCGGCCACCGTTCCTCGATCCTGATCCTGGGCTCCTCCTCTTCTTTTGTCCTCCAACTGTTGTTGCATGAATTTCTCCTAAAGCTTGAG
>SNQJ01S0090761.1:8399-41288 GCA_010110895.2 Picea sitchensis
GGACTGATTGGTAGACATCTATAACCCCTGGAGTCAACACTCCGCCAGGTGAACTTGTGGGAGACTAAGGGATCTAAGGAATAAGGCCCCCGCCGTATTGCGTACCCCTTAGAATCATCGTGAGTGACTGCCGCAGTCTGCCCTCATGGAATCGTGGATCCTCTCGAACTAGGTAATCGTTAGCCTACAGTTCGAGCCACGGTGGGAGTGCTAGTAGGCGGTGGAAGGGATGTTGTCCACCCCTCTCCCTCAACCTCTCTGGAAATCGTGTGTGGCCCCTTTACTCCATATGTGAGTCTGGTTGGCAAGCTATCGTTAGCATGCATCATCGAAAATCATGTCAGAAGATGTCAACATCAAATCATCAAATCAATGAAATATCACAGTAAATAAATCAACCCAAATAGCACACTCCCTGACTCAATCCGAAGTCCAAGGGGTTCCACCGATGCCTCTACATCCTCAAGGTCCAAAACCCTGCACACTCAATAAAACTGAGTCAATAGCACCTGTCTACATCAAATAGTAAAACATCATGTCGTCTATCAATCGCATCATAATCAAGTATAAATGGTTTAACATCATAAAATTCCAGATCACCTGCGAGCAAGTGTCCTCAAAGAATAAGTTTTCTCAGTGCACCAGAGCGGGATGTTACAAATTACAATCAATTATATTATTTACAATATTTTAAATTTTAATTCTATACTTTGAATTATGTACTTTCTGAATACAGTCCCAATGTGTGTCGTGTGCTCGATCATCATATTTGCATGCATACCTAGTTGAACTTCTTCTTGTCGAAAATATCTATTGACATTATCATCGTTTCTTTTTTCAATATTTGCACGTTCTTGTTTCTTTCTCCAATAAGTCTCTTTCCTTTTTTCAATTTGGCGAGTATCATCTCGAGTGCGATCAAATTTTCTCTTGCACAAACTTTTGTTTCCCATGACTTTTATAGTTATCTGTAAAAGATATGTTCAACAAAGACTGCACCTTCAAAAAATGTTCAACATTTATCTTTCAACATATAAATTGTTATTCCAATAAAAACTTGAACAAACATCAATTACCTTATTCAAAAAAAACCAAAAAGATGATTCAAAACTTTGTTTAGGTGCTCTAGAAAACCATTATGTATCGATATCAATCCTCTAAATAAGCCAATGGAACAGAGGGAAGAAATAAAGAAAGAAAATAATACAGTTGCAATCAGTAATAGAAATGATTTGAAATCCCTATCCTCGAGCTCATATATGTCCATCCATCCGATGAATTGTGTTAAATGTGTTTGACTGAAAGCTTATTTATACAATTTGGCACGAAATGAAATGATATGACATGTCTTTTCATTTTTTCTGACCAACATAATTCGTTCAAAAACCTTTCGGCCGAAAGAAGGTTTTTTTGTTCGAAAACCTTGGAAATCGTTTAGTTTTGACAGTTTCTATTAGATTTTACTCTTTCGGCCGAAATAATAGTTTTTCGGCCGAAAGATTATTTCAGCCAAAAACATGAAATTGGGACTGAAAACAAAAACCAGAGAATTGCCCCAAGCTTACCTGAACTTCGGAGGTTGTGGACTCCTGCAAATACTGAGAATTTGGTTTTGAAAATGACACCAGCATTTCCAAAATTGAATCTACTTTCAATTCCTATAATTTGTTTTCATTTTCTTTATTTTTATCTAATTTTATTTAATTTAAAAAAAACACTACATAATATTTTCAGCAGACATTATGATTCGATGAAATGAAATATCGGTATCGCTAAAAATATACAGTGAAAAATTTAGAAAAAAATGTATTCATAATCCTTAAACTATTCTTTTCAAAAGGGTATATTTAGATTTTAGTTTTAAGTAAAAATTAAGATAGATACAAGATGTATAAAAACATGTGTTTAAAATCTACAACGTTTTCAGCTTGGTCAACTTAAAAAAATTCTAGAAATTATAATATTCATCCGTTAGATTCAAAATTATAGTCATAATAAAATAGAGTCTCTGTAGATTGTTGCAACATACTTCGTTTATTAAAAACATAAGTTTAATAATAGATACATTGTTGTAGGAAAAAGTAATTCATTATCATTCCTTTCATGTTTAAGGAACATATTGTTAAACAATTGTCAAATTGACATATCAAATTGTGATAAAAAAAAAAAAAAAAATTGAAAATTAGTCATTGGAAAGATAACAAAATTCTTCACAAGTATTGTTTTTACTATAAAGTCAAATTATAAATAAAAAAAATACCTTTGTATGCCGGAAGTTGAAGAACCTATGAAAAATACAGTTTTTTTTCTTCATAAAACAAGCAAAAGTGTAACCCATCTTCATGATTTCACCCTTAAAGGACTTTATAAAATTCGATTCCCGCTGTTTTTTTAATTGTTTAAAAAAAACGTGCTTTTTTTTTAACTTTTTCGGCATGACGGTGCGCTAGTATAAGACACACCGGTGCATCCATATTACATTATGCACTGGTGCGTCCATATTATATGATGCACCGATAACATATAATTTTTTTTTATTAACAAAATCTTGAAACACGGTGTGGTTAATTTTTCAACACACTAGTGCTTATTATTTATATGTGCATTGATGCATTTGTGGTTTACAAGCGCACCAGGGTGATTTTAAAGTTATTTGAAATTTTATTTGCACATAAACAATATATTCATCTCAAATTATTTTTTAGGCCGAATTCACATGACTTACAATACTTCAATATACAATTTACGTTTTATGTCTTCTTATTCTTAAAAGATGGTTTCAAAACTATATTCAAAATCAAATTGTGGTATGGTCCTCGAAATTTATTTTAGATATTTACATAATTTTTTTTGTTAATTTTTCTTAAATGCAGGGATAAAACCTTATTATATGATCAAATGGTCAATTCTTCAAATTCCATCCCATTCCATATTGCTCAAAGTCCATCACGAAGTTCTCTCTTTCCATCTCCAGTAAGTTTAACTTATTTTATTTATGTTTTGATTATCTCATTGAATGTTTTTTAATCCATGTCAATCTGAATAAAAATGTATCCAAATTTGCAGGATCCTGATTCAGAATCAAGTTCAGATGCATAAAATATTTCAGTACCAGTTCAAAAACGTCAGAATGTCTTATCAGGAGCAACATACTACAAGCAATTAGTAGATGAAAATGGACAGATGCTCTACCCTGCCAATTGTGACATTCCATCTTCCAGCTACAATCCTGGGTCAACGATCATTGTAACAATTGTTTGGTACAATGTAATTTGAACAAAAAAATTATTTCATTATGATTACTAATATCATTGATGTACTAATGTTCAATATTTTTGAAATTAGGACTCTTCTGATGATGAGAGACCTACCTACAATCTTACGTTTCACCCCAAAACAATGTCAACCCAAGAGAAGGATGCATTGAGAGCACAACTCAGAGAGGAAGCATACCAAGAATGGTTGAATCAACCACCTATTCAATTTCCACTATGTCCATATTCACCAATTAGGAATGACTACAAAAATAATAGTTCTTCATAAGTTGGCAATGGAGACAATAAAAAAAGGTTGGTATGGATTATTACTTATGGGATACGACTACCATGGAGACAATGTTGTTAGACACATTCCAGAATGATGAGCTAGGTGATGATGCTCATATCAGTGATACCATTTTCAAAATCATGAAATATGCTTCCACCACCCCTGTATTTGGACCTAGTGCTCGATCAAAGTCTACCCAACTTGGGACAAAAATGTTACTGTACAACGTGAAAGCAAAGTTTGGCATGTCAAACACATGTTTCTCAAAAATATTGAGCTAATTGACCACCAAGTTCCTTATATTAATTTTTAGAAATCTTGTCACAAAATAAACATTATAAATGGTTTCTTTTATAAATGTTAAATGACCTTGTACATTTCTATTGCCCACTAATATTGAAAGATAAGGTTCTTCCTAGTGATAATGTTTTTCTCGGTAGTTGTGAAGAGGAAAATAAGTTGTTGAAAATGTTGGGTGTTGAGTATATATCATATCATGCATGTCCAAATGATTGTATTCTATATAGAGGAGAATATGAAAACAAAGAGATATGTCTAAAATGTGGGCATGACAGGTACCATAAATCAAATAAAAATGGTAAATCACATGGTCCTCCTCATAAGATATTGATGCACATGCCTATAATCACAAGGATTCAAAGGCTCTTTTTATTCAAATAATTAGCTATGTTGCAGGGATGGCATGCCTCGCAAATAAGTGAGTTGGGAGTTATGTCAATCCCAATAGATTCAATAGCCATGAAGCATATAGAGGATGCATGGCCAGAAAAATTTAAGGATGAAGTATAAATCCTATGAATTAGCATAGCAATGGATGGAGTGAACCCATGTTCCCTCCAAAGCACCAACTATTTTGTTTGGCCTGTAGTAGTAATTAATAAAAATATCCCTCCATGGTTTCTCATGAAGAATGAACATCTTATGTTGGCTCTTATAGTCCCTGGCAAAAGACAAGTGAAGAATATGGATGTCTACCTACAACCATTAGTAGATGAATTGGAGGAATTATTGGAAGGGATACATGTATACGACATATCAAGACCCATCACAACATAGAGGAGTTTTATGTTGTATGGAATATGTGCTTACACCACACATGATTATCCAAGATTAGTAATTTTCTCTAGTAATTAACATGTTTATTGATTTTCTTATATACGTAACAATATTTATTTGCATACTTAATTCACTCTGATTGACATTCTATTCTTAAACACTAACATGTTATGTATACAATAATTTTGCAGGTCTTGTAACTAAAGGCTATCATAGATGTAAATGTTGTAGACCTTCTCTGAAGGCTAGGTGGTCCAACCACCTAGGAAATACAGTGTATGACTATTCAAGGGTATTCCTCCCAGAATAACACCCTTATATAAGAGAAACATCCACTTTAAATGGTAAACCGGAGAGAACCCAAAGGCCTACAATAATGACACCAACAAAATTTCCCATTGGGATGAAAAGGAAATCTATATTTTATGAGCTCCTATATTGGGAGCATCTTAAGATTTCCCACTTAATAGATCCCATTCATATATTTAAAAATTATTCATATTCTTTATGGAGGAATATATCATTGATAGAAAGTGACACATTGGTTGTGAGTAGATATCTTATTTCTTCAAAAACTAAAAATAAACATTGTCCAAGACAAGAAAGTAGAGGAGAGGTTGGTCCCTCTTGGTCTTTCAAAGAAGGTGATGTCCCATGGATTTTGAAGAAAGAAGATCTTTCTTTTGAAAAGGAAGTTATATTTGGTGTTAAGGTGCCTTCTTTATATGGGTCTTCCCTATGATGTGTCTTCATTGTGTGTCAAGACCATTTATCGGGGTTGAAATCACATGACCATTTGAACCTTCTAAAGGTATGACGTATGTCAAAAATATGATTTTATTATTTGTAATTTTTATTTTTATGCCATGGGATAAAAAAAAATTAATTTTGTATGTGTTTACTTTGTAGTGCCATTATCCTCTGCTCGTGCATGGGTGTGTGAACCATGACTTCCCCTATGACCTAAGGTGTTCCATATCTAAATTATCTCCATTTGTACATTGGATCACATACAAGGAGATTCATATGGCTAACATTCCACAGTGGCATCAAGAGATAGTTGAGATTGTTTGTATGTTTGAGAAGGAACTACTGTCGAGTTTCATGGAATTGCAAGTTCATCTTCTAATTCACCTAGTAGATGAGGTTGAACTAGTCAGGGTGGTCTCCTATCATTCGATGTTTTTTTTAGAGAGGTACATGAATAAATTGAAAGCATCTGTTTGTCAAAGGGAAAAACTCGAGAGGTATATGGCAGAGGGGTACATATCATATGATTCTTTCTATTATTCCATTGAGTACATCAAGTAGATCGACAACACACCAGGTGAAGTGATTTGGGACAACGAAAGGGATTAAGACAAAATACAAGGGAAGCTTCTCCAAACGAATGGAAAAAGGCACTTGATAAAGAGTAAGTGACTTATCATTTTTCAAATTTCTACATAATAACTATTCACACTGAAATTCATAATGTATATTTTCATGATCTCATATGTACTATATGTTGGCTCGATTTCATGAATACATCAGTGAATTCATAAATTGATGCCATCAATAGATTCATTGTTTACAATTCTAAGGCAACATAGTTGTGGGTCGCATTGTATGAACAGAAGAGGAGGAAATGGGAAAGTGACAGGAAATAATTCAAATGGTTGAATGGTAGAGACATCCCTTATCCTAATCATTTAAACAAAAATATGCCAATGATATGCCCCAAAATTTGGGTTGTTGACCAAGTCAGAGAGAAATATGGTGCATTCGGTTGTTACCCACGTGAAGAAGAGGATGCATTAAACATAGGGATTGGTTGCAATAACTCGATAATAATCTCTTTGTGTACATAATTTTTAACTTCGTGATGCACATTTGAATTGTAAGTACATCTATATTATTTTATATTTTAATGGTTGGGTTATTGTAGGCACATGGGAAAACATAGGGTTCAATGCTACAATAGCGCACCAAAAAATCCCTAACTACTGGCCCTTTTGGCAACACCTGCGAATCAGATGAAGTCTCACCCGAGGTAGAGGCAGGGGTGGTTGCAGGACTCATATGTTTTCAACCTTAGCTGGGACACAGATCTATGATTGTAACACCTTAACAGAGAACTTAGTTACTACAATTCATTAATATTCAACCTCAGTTCATAGCACAACTAAACCCTGACAACAGATCAACACAACATTCACACAAATCCAATAGATTCAAGCACTAATCATACTAATAGAGATCATATCTAGCATTCATTCACATTATTCATCACTAAGCTATCATATCAGATTCATCTATCATCTAACATCGCACTAAGAATTGAATCACAAGAACAAAAGAACATCCAAAAAGAACAAAGCATTCAAAACATAGGATATACATGGTTCACCCCCACCCTACGGCTACATCCACCAACTCATCATCCTCTTTATTATATTCGATAAATCTTCTTACATGCACAAAGCCTCAAAATCAACTCCACAAAGGATAGGATATTTGCGCACCTCGTTAGATCCTCCTTCCTTGAGTTATAGCACAAAGACTTCCACAATATCTTACAATCACTTGCACTTAGATCTGCAAACCTCACACAGTATGCAAAAATCAATTACCACTTACCACTTAACACTTATCACTTAGCACACTTGCAACTAACTAGTCACTACTAGTCACTATTCACTACTTCTTTCATCACCTAAACTTCTATTTATACATTAAAAAATAAGACTAAGCATGGGTAAACCCATGGGTTGACATCCCCATACCCATTACATAATCCCAAAACCCAAAAAGATTCTAAAAAGGGGTCTATATACCTTGATCTCCACTTCATCTTGCGCTCTGCCTTTGATAGCATGTCGAAGTCCCAAAAATAGGTCAAACATGACCAAGGATCCTCAAAACTTGGTCAAGGACCAACAACCCCCAACACTCACTTGTGACTCATCCCAAGTCACTCTGATCTGGGTAATTCTGCCTCAAAATCCTTGATCTTGGCTTGATCTTCTTCGACTTGTTGTTGTGCCATGGCCTCCTGGACAACGAAATCTTAGATAACAACTTCGTTGACAAGTCTCTCTAAGCGTTGTTCAGTTGAAGTGACGAATTTCTCCAGTTATACTCCTCGGCCTTCAATATCTGAGAATAGTTTGAAATCCTCATCATGTATACGTTGGAGCCTATGAGTCACTTTCATGACTCTTCTTTGAATGGTGTGGACCTATTGTTGAGAAGTGCACTGCTCTTGAGATCACTTCATCATTTCAACAACTGATAAAGGATTCAATTGTGCTTGTATTGTTTCTTCTTGTTTCTTCACCTCCTAGAGTTGTGACTCCAGTGCCTTCAATTATGGATTCTCAGGGAGTCACTCATAAGTCTGGGTACTATGATCACTTAGTTGTTTACATTCCATGGAAAGGGCCTTTATTCTCTCAACTATGCTTCGAGCAATTTCATCTCTTTGATCCCTCACATCCTGTGGTGTGTTGGGCACTGTGCAGAGCTCTAAGTCTACTATTCTTTGATATAGCTGTTGGATAGATTTTGCGAGATACTCTAATTGATTCTCGACTCGATTGTCTCACTTTGTCTCTAAGCCTGTCACAAAGTGAAGTGCTCTTTTGACTGCTTCTTTCACTTCGAGTTGTTATGCGAGCAACTATTCTTTTTCTTGTTGAAGCTATGCTTTCTCTTCTTCAAAATTTGTTTGGAGAGAAACCTTCTCCTGCTTCGCAACTCGACGTTGTTCTACAACTACTTATTGCACTTGATTCAAGGCTTGGGTGGCTTGTTTTGTTTCTTCCTGTGTTTGACAAAGGCGAGCTTCGGTCACATTAGCTAGTTGGTGGAGTTGGGCTGGCTCATCTCCCAACTCTAGTTCTTTCGATGGTAGGGGCGTAGTAGACACTGTGTGACTGGAATGAAGGGTCTGATGTACCCCTAGGATCTCAACCTTGATTCTTTTGTACATCCCCTATTGCTTGGATTCATGTTTCTGCAATATTTCCTGTGAGGCATCATTTACAACTACGATGATGAAGTCAAAGCCATCGACAGTGAGCACATTATACATCTTGGTCAAGGTGGCTCTGGATTTCTTTTGGGAAGAGGGTTTAAAGGGAGAAACATTCCTCTTCTTCAAGGGATCAACCTCATCTCTAGGAAATGTTACTTCACCTTTCTTCTTCTCATCTTCTTTGCTTTTTATCTCTTCTTTTTCGTCATCACCCGCTCGGCCACGTGATACTGAAGAAGTTTTTTCTAATGCACTACTTAAGTCTTGGACTTCTATGGTCTTATTCCTTCTATTGGTTTTGGGTGTGTCATGCTCTTTGTGAGTGGCCTTCAATCTATCAAGTTTGGGGTCAAACATCCTTGCAAGATTAGCGGGAACAAGGAGGTCTACTAACCAGTCCTTAGTTATCTCCTCGAGGTCCTCTTCTGTGAGCTTGTAGTATGACTGAAGTTCCTCCTTATGCTCATCTTCTCACGTAGTGATATAGATGAAGTGTTGATCTACGCAGAACTTCATGAGGGTTCAAAACCATTGTAGTGTGTTTGGCATCATGTGAGGTTCAACTTCGATAGCCCTCTTTAGATGGATATAATATGTGTGAAATACTGTGTTCAACTGCCAATGTTTTCCCATATCGCTCGAGTACTAGAGCGTGGTGAACTTCGCAGGAAGCGTCTCGAACAGATCCATGTCTGGGAAGGTCGCACTTTCCAGTATCTTCCAAGCAATAAACATGATGAGGATCAGGAGCCAGCTAAAGTGGAACTCATATCCCTGATCTTGTGCTTCGTGGCAATCTAATTCCAACTGGTTAACTAGGTACTTCAACCAATTCATTTGTAGGCTTTCCACGCATTTCCCTATGAGGTCAACAACAAACCCTGTGACCTACGTGGGTTTGTTCTTCCTTACTAGCTTTCCTGCAATTAATTGGCATAATAGGTGCACTGCGCCATTCTGGATGGAAGCTACCTTGTAGCCTCACATCCCCTTCTCAACATCACCGTAGGTATCCTTGATATTCTATGCTAATGCACGATCTATGGATTTCCCTAGACAGAAGTCCTACGGGTCGAGTCATTGCATACTTAATCCAGTGATCCTATGGATCAACATTGGATCGACTGTGATACATTAGTCTAGCCATAAGTAGTTTCCATGGTAACATGAGAGAAGGAGCTTAACATAGGCGTTAACCTCCTGGTGCCTTCCAAAGTGTGGGATTTTCATTACATTCAACAAGGTGGACTATGCGAGGTTCATCGTCCACGACTGGGGGATTATTTTTGAGTTTTTCCCCTTCATCCTGGTCAAGTATTTATATGGGGTGAGCATACTATGGTTCTTGTAGTCTCCTAGGTTGAAGTCATTGAACTTCAACGTTGTGATCTTGTCTTTTTGCGCTCTAACTGCATGTATACCCTTTGAGAGGTACACAGTAACCATGGTGTAATCAAAATCTCTTGGCATACTATCACGAGTCACCTCATCGGCTAGAGGTAGTATGTAGTTGGATAAGCTGGTCGGGATTAGCTTTGCATTTTCTAGGTCATCTATGTGTTTGGTTCTATTTTCTGTGACGACTCTGGATGGTCCAGATCCAAGAGCGATCGACGGAGAGGCTTGCACTCCTCTCATCGATGAAATTTGTACACCCACAGACATTACCCTTTCAGACATTACTCTTTCAGTCATGAGGTCAATGAGTACCTCCTTCATAGACTCTTTGACTGCGCTAAGTTCTTCATACATAGACACTCATGGTTGAATATCTTGGGTTTGAAGAGTAACTACTCAATGCAACGGGATGGATGGTGATAGATCGATGATCACTATGCAAAATCAACTAATCTGCAGGCTCAGATAATCATGGTTGGCAAAAGTGTTCTCAGTGCAAGGCTCAATGGAATAAGTAGATAACTAGGCAATGGATCTCTCCAATGGGCAATAAGCCTTCATTAATTTAGTTATGTCCATTACGGCATAGTCCCAATGGTCTGATGGCGAGATTTCTAACCATAAATGTCATTCTACCCATTCGGGGCATCAGTCTAACAGTTATACTATTTCCAATGGCTATATTTTTTCACCATGGTGAAGTGTCATGTGGCGTTGTTTTGTTATCTTGAAAAAGTTCCAATTTTGCAAATTTTCCTTCTGTGAAGTTCCCTTTGGACCCTTCTGTAACTTTTCTATCTTTGATCTCTTCTTACTTAGTTTTCTAGCCTTCTTTCTAGTGAGCTTCGTCTCTGTATTCCTCTTTCCTTCTGATTCTTATCTCCTCTTGGCATAGTAACTTCACGTTGTTGAGATTCTTTCCTAGGATTCAAGGGAAATACTTCTTCTCTATCTGGTGTAGGTGCTTCAGTCTTCTATGATTCTTATTGTGTTCTTTCAACTTCGACATCCAAGTTTCTGGTTCTAAATAGCTTCGATTTGTTCTCTTGTCCTTCAATAAAGTGTGTGATCCTTCTAGTCATGAAATATTTCAACTCTTGCTTCTTCTGATCTAAGACTTCTTCTTCTTTCCTTATGGCCTGATCCCTTTCAATCCAAGGTTTTCCTAGTAATATAGAAAATGGGGCATTTTTCTCAATAAATTTAACAACCTCAAGCTCTTCCTTTGTCGAAGTTACATGAGCACTCATAGATATCTGGGTGAGCTTTCCACATAGGTTTATCAACTTTCCTCTAAATAATTATACTCCTCCCAATGAAGGAATCATAGCAGGCTTTCCTAAAGTTTCCCAAGTTCTTTATGTCATAATATTCACCTATGTTTCTTCATCCGGAACACAGTCAATGTATAAGTCTCCTATTCTTGCTTCTATGCACTCTTTTTCTTTGAATATCTCTGATAATTTTATATTTTGGTGGTCATTCAAGATTTATCTCATTTGTAGCAATACATCCTCTGATTCATTCCTGGGTTCTTCCATGGTCTTAGTGTCTTGACCTTTCTCATGGTCTTCTTGTCTCATATTCATTATTTCAAGTTTATCAATCATTCTAGTGAAATCTACAACTTCATGGTCCATAGCTTTACAACAAAGACAACTAGGTCTTGTATCAGGACATTCCTTAGCAAGATGTCCCGGTATTCTGCAACTATATCACAAGATCAATCTTCTTTTTCTCGTAAATGATCCCCAACCTTTCCTGTAGCTAACCTGCAAAAAATTATTTCTAGGGTTCTGCATCCATTTGTTAGTCCAAACATTTTCTCTATGCATAGGAATAACATATCTTTCACTATTCTAATCAGATATACTCATATCAAATCTTCTTTCTTATAGTTGAGCCCTAGTTTTGCTGGGACAAAATTTATCAAACATACCTAGATCCATATTTTTGAAACAAAAATTTCTACTTATCTTACTTTTAGTAGAGAACAAAGCTTCTAGATCTAAAACTTTTTACTATTCTTACCTTTCTCAAAGAAAAAGTCTTCAAGATCTTACATCCTTTCTTCAGATCAGACTTCTCTTCTTAGAACATAGTTTCACAATCCAAGTAGAGTACTGCGCACCAGAGAAACAGATCTACACATGGAGCTTTCATAGTTTTGGGTCAGATCTTCGCACAGAGCTTCTTCTTCCTTAGTTCCCAATAATCACAGTTTCAGGTCTCGGCAATGGAATCATTTGTTGGCACAGGGGAAAACCTAGGGTTCAATGCTACAACAACACACCAACAAAACCCTAACTACTAGCCCTCTCGACAACACCTACGAAGAAGATGAAGTCTCACCCTAAACTGCACTAGACAAGCATACCTGGCATTAGGCCATCTTACTTGCCATCTTTTCCAATCCATCACTGAACAACTCTTCTAAAAACCATTTTTTTGAAGGTGTACACACCCTACACCACTACTACCCATGTACACACGCTTGTTGCACCACTACAACCTGCGTACACTCGCAAAAAATAGCAAAAAATGAAAATTAAAAATGGATACAGGTTTCTAGGTTGTTACTTAACCATTTGACCACCCATAGCCAGTCATCCCAACCGTTACTATCTCTTTTTACCTATAAAATAAGGTGTTGGGGCCCCATTCCAAGGAGAGGCATGAAAGCATAGAAACTCTTCCCATTTCAATATTCCCCCATTGCCCCAATATTTTTCAACCACAATGTGAGTTTGAGCCAGAATTCCTTCTTCCTCCTTTGCAAATCCTTGCCATTTCCCTAGAGAGAACTAAAGAGGAGAATAACATGTGGAATTATTTGATGCATGGTGAAGAGGATCCCAAGACCAAGTTCGAGGAGCAGTGTCAGTCTCATGTTGTAAATGACTTTTTGTGAGATTAATATAAAGAAGTACTTTTTCTGTCCCGCCAAATGACATCTTAAATATTTATGATTTGTTTACATTTCTTGGTTATGATGTCTAACCCACTAATCAATACAAAGAATGCATGCTTGTAGTTTCTTGTTTGTCTTTTGGTGAATGCAGATCATCCTTGGGAGGAGACTTTCAGTCAGGAAACAACCGAGCATAAAGGGATCGACACTAGATGTGAAGTTTAAGGTATGCCTATCGGATCCATGTACTTTGTCTTTTATGTATGATTGTGGGATAGCGTCGGGATAGTTGATAAAAAGTAGGAGACTTTAGACGGTTATCTCTACCTACATTTTAGAACCCCGGTGTATTCTGTAGAGGGGTTTTCCCACTATAGTAGAATTGGCGACCATACTGGGGAAGCCTCTAGGGTCTTTGGGGATATTTCTTTTGGGTGTTTTTGAATCGGTTTCCTCACTATTTTTGAGTTTTTGTAAGCTTGTGTGTCTTTAAGGGATGTTCGTACTCCATACCAGTACTCCTTGCCTTTTATTGACTATTATTTTTCATCTTTTTGAAAAGTTACAGAGGTGTACGCGGCCTGTAGTGGGCCTACACGCGTGCATACACGCCCTGCCTTTGGACAACCTGCATACATACGTTGGTTGCTGAAGTGTTAGTAGTGTGCCTATGTTGAGAAAAATTTTCTTAGAAGATACAGTCATCCTCTTCCCTATCATACGTCACACTTCTCAGGGATTTTCTTGATCTATCTCAGGTCTCTGTTATAGCAATATGTAGCCTAGGTCTAACCTCAACATAGCTTTCTTTGCATCAAAATATTTCTTGTATTTTCTTTGATAGGGTTTTTCGACAAGTTTGTGAGTCTGCTTTGATCTTCCTATTTGGTATTGTCAGTGACTCCCTGTGATCTCAGATTGGGCCTAAATTCATTTCTTGGTCTTGACATGTTGTCATTTTTCCCTTTTTTGCTTTAGAAGAAAAGAAAATAATTCATTTTCAAATTTCTTGTTTTGAAGCATAAAACAATAAAAAAAAAAAATCATTTTTTTGTTTGGTAAAGTAGTTTAGGTTAGTTGCTTCATTTACCAAGATAAAATAAAGTTTTATTAAGTTCTTTACTTGAATGAAGTAGCTCGTAATCGAGCGAAATCTTGTTTTAAGTTTTTATTTTCAAAGATCTGAGAAAAGTAGTTACGAAATTTTTTGGTTAAAGAGTTTAAATTGGCAAATCTTTATTTGTGAAGAAGAAGTAGTTTTGTTTCCAGTATCATCTTATGCTCTTCTCTTTTGTCTCTTAAATAACATCATTGGTTTCACTTCTGTTCCTTTTGACTTAATACAACCACTAAAATTAATGCTTAATTAAAAGTTATTAGACTTTGTGTTTGTAGGGTCCACCAATGCAGTCTAGGCTAGAGCCTTTATTTAGGATTGGAGGGGAAACTCTTCAAGGCTACAAAAACAAACATAAGAGTCTGTGTTAGGGAGTGCTTGAAAGTCCAATAATCGTGAAATTTATCCGGGACTCCCCTCTAACACAGGGGCTAAAAACGAGGTCGCGTAAGGAAAGGTAGTGGAGAGAACCCCTCCAAAGATGGACCAAGCGTAGTGGGGAACACATACAGAGGGCTTATCTTGGGATTCTGTTGATCGCATTTTCCATGGAGCTTCATGGGTCTTGAATCTATTTGAGGTCCTCAGTAGTCTCTCGAAACACTTACTTTTGATACCCTTGATAGGTTTCGGGCTTGATACCCTGCTCATTACGGTCCACCCAACTGTCGATTGTACCCACTTGGTGACTATTCGTGCACTGGCAACCTAATTGCCTTTATCTTAGTGACTTACACGGGTGACTGCGAGGGTATACTGGGGTACCTAGGGTAGAAATTGGGTCACGCTTTGCAGAGTATACCTGGAGGGTTCTTCGATATTCTAGTTTCACTTGCACTGGTAAGTTTCTCTAGTGTTGGTTGGTGTAACTATTCTTCCCACTAGCTAGTGATATGCTTGTCTTATCTCATAGGATCTTTTTCTAGTCTGTACTAGTTTTTAACGTTAATAGAAATCCCTAGTGTTTCATTGATATTCTCACACCGTGGAGGATTAGGATCTCTGCTGGTCGTGAAGGCTTCTTGGCCTGCTGACAGTTAATATGGAGCCACCCCCGCCACCGCTAAGATGAAGACTAGACCAGCAAGGGTCTTTTGAGGCAACCGGGCCACAGGAAACTGAGCCTGGCCCATCTATGAGAGGAGAACATTTGATTCTAGAGGAAACAACCACTTTCAAACTCAGAGAGAAATCTATTGGTCCTTATAACCCTTTGATCACTAATCTATCGATGCCCATCGTCGTACAGGTTAAACCTTACGAGCGTCAGGTAGTGTCACAAGCAGCGATGGAGACAGATGTTGCTACTTCTTCAGGGAATTTTCATACTCCCTCTATGGTTGTCACCACAGGGGGTGTTCCACCTCCTAAACAACCTTTTTCATTCTGGACCACCATGGTCTCAACCGCCTCTACCTCGGGCAATGGTCTAATTCTATCTATGGTGTCGATAACTGCTCCTTTCACCCAAAGTGCGTCAGGCCCTCTATTTTCATATGGGATGCCTAGATTTGATATGAACTCTGTCCTTTCCTACTCCACTCTATAGAAATTAGTTCTAGGGGTAGGGAGCTCTAACGCTCCTCTGCAAGGATCCATGGGGGCCACTTTAGCTCCCTATAATGCTTTCCCTTATGGAGGGGGTCATATACCTCCTTCAACCCCTTTGCTTGGCAGTGCTCACCAGCACTCCATTGGGCCGAACGTAAAATATAGTTCATTCAGAGCAGGTAGTCAAGGAATTCCTTCTTATAGCATTCTAGTAGGTTTGACACCATTCTCTTTGTTTGGCATGTTTGGTAACAACGTATTCTCTTTAGTTGTCATCTCAGCCAGGGGAAACCCCGGTTATGGACAACAAAATCCTATGCAGAGTACTATTCTTTCACAAGGGGCAAACTTAGGAATTCCTTTCTCACAAGGACTTTGGAATCCATGGCAAGGATCAGTTCCCTTGTCAGGGATGTAAACCGAGGGAAAACCCTTCCATAGCCAATGGAACCCCAGGCAAGGCTCTGCACCTATGCCTATCGGATCAACAGGGGGCAACCCTTCCCAAAATTCTTGGAATGTGACGCAAGCCTGGCCCTTTACTTCCTATTACAGGAGTCATTCGATGATGTCTCAACAAGAATAGAATCTATACACTAGTCACAACCATGGTTATTACAAAAACCCTGGCCAAAAACCTAACGTTTCCTGGCAACCTGGTGCCAGCCAAACTCTAGGCTCCTTTTTCCCTGGTTATAATCAACAATCCAAATTACCCTTTCTAGAAACTCTGCACTTTCCAGACTTTACAAGGTTATTAAATGACCCCATCTATCACGATCTACGTTGGCCTCCTATGCCGACCAGGTTGCCTTCAGACATTCCCAAGTTTGAGGCTAATCCTAACGAAGATCTAGGCAATCATGTGACTACCTTCCATTTATGGTGCTCATCCAACTCTTTGAGAGACGACTCCATCCAGTTGCGTTTGTTTCAATGCACTCTCATCGGGAGTGCTACGAAATAGTACATTGATCTTGACTGCTCAAGATACTCTTCCTTCGGAAAATTTGCAATGGATTTCTTAAACCATTTCCAATTACCTGTGACATACAATGCCGGCACCAAATTGTTGGCCAACTTTGAGAAAACAAAAGCGGACCATATCTTAGATCACATCTGAGAATGGAGATGCCAGAAGAGTTTAATAAAAGTACCAGTCCCACCAACATTCCTTCTTGAGTGGTTCCTTAAGTCTTTGGTGTCCCATTTATCTAAAGACAACGTAACCTCAGCGGTCTTTTAAGAAGAAGAAGCGATAATGAGAGCTCAACAGCTAGAGTTGATTTACTCTCAATCTAGTTTACTTTATGAAGTTTTTCCAGATGCACCACGGTCAATACTTGACAAGACCAGATAGATATCTGGACCACATGTTGATGGTATTGATGGTTTAGCACAAACAAAGCCCATTGACTAGCTATCGAATCAATTGCAGCAATTGTCAATACAACAGATAGCGTCCATCCAGACCATTGGTTTAGCTGCTCCCCCTACTCAAACGTCATATGTACACAGTGTTCAATAGAAAAACCCGAAGGCCACCCAGCAGCCTAACGAAAAGAAGAAATAGAGAAAAAAGGGTAAGGGAGATAAGAAACCTACCAATAATGTTGGAGAGAGAAACACAGAAAAGAAGAAGTTGAAGTATCAATGTAATATTTGCATGAAATACCACCTGACTCGCCAGTTCCCTCAGCTTGTGGAGGCCCAAAAGTTATTGGCACAACAATAGCCTACCGTGTTAACGAATCCATTTTGACAGGGAAAAAATTTAACTCAAGCCTCTTCAAGCATGGAAGGGGGTAGTCGGGAACCCCCTCTACCTATGAGTAATCCTTCATCCATGAAAGTGTACATGATGAAAGGTAGCATTGACATAAAAACTAGGACACGCGACTACGGAATGCCAAACACCTTTGAGAAGGGTAAAGAATATGAAAACCCATCTCTTCCTCTCTAGATTGAGAAGACATTGGGCGAAACAATGACACACATCGCAAAAGGTGCATTCAAGAAAGCTTCCCACAACCCAAATGTAAGGGCCTCCCAGAAATACTCTGTGGTGGAAGATTTGTCTCAAACCTCTTGTGCAATGTTGACTTTGGAAGTCCTCCAAATCTTCCCTTCCTAGAGAAAGGTTTTGTTAGTTGCCTTAGGATCTGCTGATACTTGTAATATCGGAACAATCATGCTTGATACAACCGACTTAAAACCTCGTCTTCCTTACCATGTGGCATTTCAGATAGTAGTGGCTTACACCATGAAAACTTTTACTCAAAACATTTTCTGCACGGTGGTTGATGAGGGTGCCTTGACATGTGTGATTTCTTTGGCGTGTTGGTAGGCCATTGGCCAACCCATTTTGTCTCCATCACTTACTCTTCTTACTTCTTTTGATGGTAATTTGTTCTGACCACATGGAATCATCCCCTCTTTCCCCATGCAGTTAGGGGTGAAAAATTTGTGCATCGAGGTTGAATTGGTCGATGTGTCTCTCGACTACAATATCTTGTTAGGAAGGAGTTGGACCTATGCTATGCAAGAAGTGGTCATGACAGTTTTCTGGGTCTTTTTGTTTCCACACGAGGCCCAGATCATGCCCATTGATCAGTTATCCTTCTCTCATCCTAACCCTTCATCAGGGGTATCCACGGTCCCAATGATTGATAATCCTCAGCCCAAAATCATCAATGTAGGGATTGGTTTGTTCCCACCTTTGATGGGTACTTTCTATTACCCGCCTTCCACCGACAATATCCAGTACATATCGGCTGTCCCCGACCATCATAGGGCTGAAATATTTCAAATATCATCATTTCGTGCTACTTACTTTAACGATCCATGGACTCTTCCTTCTCCATCAGCTACAATGGAAGGGATAGGGCACCATGGCATGTCCATGCCTTTTTCCGTGGTAGAAGTTGCATACTCTATAGTCCAGCAAGCTTCTATTGACCCTAACTCGACTCCTGCACAGGAGTTAGATATGGTTCTCGAGCCCATTTGGGCTCAAAGTTCCCTCTTCTATAGTGATTCTTTAGACTTGGTATTTCCCTTAGATGAGGTGATTATTGAGGCAATGACTAGTCCGGACAGACCCTGGGATGATCTCCATCACAAATCTTATTTTCTCCCAAAGTTAAGAAGAATTGAAGCAGGAGAATTCACTATGACTAGAGATAGGGCTTGTCCTATCAATCCTTTGGCTATGCATGTTTTTAATGTTGAAGGAAATATGGAAACCTTAGCTAAAATGATACCTATTGATATCTCTAAAATCCCTGGCATAGTGGAGAATATATTCGTCGAAGAAGATTTCTCCCCCGAGGTGATTCGAATATACATGGATTTATTTAAAGAATTTTGCAACATGTTTCCTTGGTCTTACAACGAAATGTCAGGAATAGATCCAAGAATCGTTGAACATGAAATCATGAGATATCCTGATGCCAAGTCGGTTCGGCAGAAGCTTCGTTCAGTTAATCCCAGGAAAGCAACAGTTATTAAGGATGAAGTAGAAAAACTACTCAAATTTGGTTTCATCTACCTTTTCAATTGACTCAATGGATGTCAAATCCCGTGCTAGTCAACAAAAAGCATGGTATGATTCACATATGTACGTACTTCCATGATTTGAACAAAGCCTTTCTAAAGGATAATTTCCCCACGCCATTTATTGACCAGATAGTTGATGAATGCATAAGTTGTGAGGCCTTTTCTTTCATGGATGGTTTTTTGGGATACAATCAGATACAAATAAAACCCGAAGACCAACACAAAACCACATTCATTTGTATGTGGGGTACATTCACTTATCGAAAGATGCCTTTTGGTCTGAAAAAATGTTGGATCTACTTTTCGATGGGCCATGTCTTTTTATTTCTACGACCTCAAACACGTAGTTGAGGATTACCTTGATGATTTAGCATCACGATCTCGTAATAGATATGATCATCCCGCACACCTTTGACTTATTTATGAATGATGTCACTACTACCAAATTCTCTTGAATCCAAACAAATGCAGTTTTTTTGTAAAATCAGGTCATCTTCTTGGTTTCATAGTTTCAACAACAGGGATCATGGTCTATCCTCTAAAGGTTGAGGTGATAGTTCAGTTGCCTCCCCCATGAACAATCCCTCAGCTTCAAAGTTTACATGGAAAAGAGAACTTCATACGACGTTCCATCACAAACTATGTCAAGATCACAAAGGGTTTCATGCATTTACTGAAGAAGGACGTTCCTTTTCATTGGGACGAAGTTGCTCAGTGCTCTTTCAAAACGTTGAAACATGCCCTCATGTCTACCCCTCTTCTTCAACCACCCAATTATAAAAAATATTTCTTATTGTACTTGGCCGCTGCAGAGTCGACCATAGGCATGGTCTTGGTTTAGGAGGATGATTTTCTCTCAGAATACATGATCTATTACCTGATTCGAGGCCTAGTTGGACCATACCTCAATTATTACCACCTTGAAAAACTTGCATAAGCAACAGTTCATGTCATCCAGTGGTTCTATCATTCCATCTTGTTTCGCAAGACTACCGTCATTTCCATTGTGAATCCATTTCAATATATGTTGACACGACATGTAATCGATAGAAAGATTAGTAGATGGATAGTTATCCTCCAAGAATTCGACTTGGATTTTGTCTCGGCAAAATCCAAAAATTCGTTGGTCTTCACGGAACTCATTTCGGAACTTCCGGTCGAATCAGGTGATGTTATACCTGAGGAGTCACCTATCAAAGGAGACATGTTTTTGATCGCATCTTCAGATCCCTGGTATGGAGATATACTATTCTATCTCCAAAATTTGAAGTGCCCCACCTCTGCTTCTCGTGATGAGCATCATCGTATACGCCATCAGGCCAAGACCTATCTCATACTCGAGGACACTTTGTATCATCAAGGTGTAGAATGCATCCTTCGTCGATGTCTCACTCATGAAGAAGAAAAAATCATGCTTAACGATTTCCACACTGGAGCATGTGGCGGTCATTTGTCTAGGTTGGCAATAGCCCAAAAGATTTTATGAGCCGGTTACTTTTGACTGACATTAATCAAATATTGTGTTGAATTGGTCAAGAAGTGCCACCTGTGTCAGTTCTTCTCTTAGAATATGAGGGCACACCCCGCTCCCATGTTTCCTGTCATCACAGTTGGTCCCTTCACCAAGTGGGGGATTGATTATGCTACATGCAACCCCCTTCAGCAAGGGGGTACCATTATATCATCATAGCAATATACTACTTTACGAAGTGGGTCGAGGCTATGCCAACATTTAAGGATGATGGCGAGACAATGTTAAGCCCTAATATTGGCTCATTAACCCTTAATTGGGGCACATTAGATTAGTAATGTTATTTGATTTATGTCGGCTTGCTCATTAACCCTTAATTGGGGCATATTATATTAGTAATGTTATTTTATTTATGTCGGCTTTAGGCCATTAGTTGTAATTATACCTCCTAGTCTCCTATATATACCAAGGGGGCATTTTCATTTTGAATCATCTTGTACTTGAACATTTAAGTGGGGTAAAAGGAGGTTTCCCCCTCGAAGAGGATTATTATCTAAAATTATATATTTTTCAAGGCGTTGAGTACTTTTCCTGAGGTTTTTCTATGCTATATTGATGTTTGGTTCTTAACATATGGTATCAGAGCTCAAGGTCTTGGGGTTTCACTGCTACATCTAAGACATCGTGGAATTTTCGCTATAACTTGTTTTCTACAATGTTTCAGAAGGAACATCTTGGAGAATATTTAGTAGACAGATCAAGGTACGTTGGGTTCAAAATTCATCTCCCGAGGCCTTATACTTTCGGAGATATAGCCTGTATAAGATAGGGTTCTGGAATCATCCTGAAATGAGTCATTGCGGAATTTTCACTATAAAAAAATTTCTGTAATTTTTCAGACCTTGAACTCTGAAGGAAATTTATAGAAATTAGTAAGGTATCTGTGGTAAAAATTTCAGCTTCTGGGTCATCATAAATTTGTAGATATACCTTTTACAAGATAGGGTATCTGACTAGTCCTATTGACTAGTCTCAATAAGGTGTTCCAGGTAAAACAATCATACCTTCTTGTTAGAGTATCCAAATTGAGTGGGAATGGTTGCATTGGATTGTGGATAGTCTGTAGTATTGTGGGTGAAAGTTTCAGAATTTTATATCAATTATTTTGTGCGGGGCATGCTATACAAGTGAGATCTCATGGAAAGGACAAAAATCGACAAGTTGGGAGGAAGTTACCATAAATTCCACTTGGCACATCTAATTTTGATCAGACATGTGGCATTGCAGAGAAGAAATATCAAAGAACTACCTAAAAGAAATTTTCATACCCAGAAGGGATGAAACTTGGGAAATAGAACAGAATAAATATTGTCTAGCAGAACCACCTCAAAATAAAGATTCAAAAGTGATATTTGGCCAACATGCCACCAAAAAAGGGACCTTCTACACCAAATAATCCTCCAAAAAATCCTAATTGGAATCTTGATGAAGGTGAAGAAATGCGTAGGGACATAAATGAACTACAAAAGAAGATGGATTCAATGGACGCTAAGTTGATGGATTCAATGGAAGATAAATTGGATACTAAGATGGAGGGATTAAAAGGGGAGATCATGGAAGTATTGAGAAATTTCGTAACAGAGAAGACACCCAAAAGTGAAAATGCATCCCATGAAATTCATGATGAGGACACAAGGAAGGTGAATCAAGAATGGAGAAACTCCAACTTTGGTTTGAAGACCAACCAGTTCCCTAATATTGATATGAGGAAGTTTGATGGCAAGGACCCAATCCATGGATACTTCAGATGGAGTAATTCTTTTATCTCTGTGCTGCCACATACACAAAAGATGCAGATAAGCTACTTTTGTCTTTAGAACCTAATCAATTTGTTTGGTATAGATGGCTTTGTTCATAAAATCACTTGTCACTTGGACAATTTTCCACGGAAGAAATAATAGCACACTATGAGGGATACAAGGAGCAATACCTTTTTAGCCAATTGATCTCCAGAAGCAAAAGGGGTTAGTTATTGAGCACATTGAGAACTTCCAAAGATTGTGAATATAAAAGGTGGCTGATATTCGAGACAGAGCACTTGATTGATGTATTCATAGGAACTTTAGGATAACATTCAACATGAGGATTGCCTTTAGAGACCCAAATCATTAGAATGCATTTGGGTGGCAAGAAATGTTGAGAAAGTAAAAATGTGGCTGTGGCTGCTAAGAGGGCCTATCCCGGCATCTTTAGAGAGAGCAATGCTCCTTCTCTAAAACACATCAACCTACAAGGGTTGACCTCTCAACAATTGGAGGAAAGAAAAACAAAGGTTTATGCTTTAATTGTGAGGCAGCAGATAATGGGGACATAAGTGTGGTGAGAAAAAGTTATTCATAAGTTGTGAAGAGGAAGAAGAACAGAATAAAGTCATCTCAAGATGAAAATGTAGAAGCAATTTCATCAGAATTCCGAGCTCCCGATGTCGTGTAATGATACGTGGCTATAATTATCCTCCCATAAGCCTCCAAAGATTGAGAGGATACATCAAAAGAAAAACGATAGTCTACAATTGATTTAAATTCCTCATAATTTCACATTCTCACTATAAATTGGCAAAGATCTCAATTGCTTTTAATATCAGTGAGTTTCAAGTAATGATTGAGATGGAGGAACTATCAATTTCGGAAAATGCAATAAGATCAATCTTCTTATGGGGAATATGTAATGAATAAGTTTAATGATTGCTATACCCATGAAATTGGTGCAGATGTTGTAGGAATCAATGGACACAATCATTAAAGACAGTGGCTTTTATTTTTAAGAACTTTTCATGGTACAAGTGGAAGGAAAAGAAATTGAGTTAGAGGTATCCTGAGGGGAAGCCAGTGGGTGATAAGCTCTAGGCATGACAAAGAATTATTGAAAAGGGCATCAGGAATTGTGCACAACTATGCTCACTAGATGTTCAAACATCTAAGCCATCTATTCCTCAAAGATCTCAAAGGATCATTGATAGGAATTCCAAAATATTTGAAGATATACCCAAAGGAATTCCACCCACTCAAATCTGATCAGCAGAATTAAGCCTAATAATAATTCACAGGTGTTCCTCCTGTCAGAGCCTCTGGAATGCCTTATGCTGGGAAGAGTGAAATTGAGGCATGGTTGAAGAAATGTTAGAGGCATTATTAGACCTAGCCAAGTTCTTACTCTGCTTGCAGTGGTAATGGTATTCAAGAAAGATAGCTCATGGTATGTGTCTAGATTATAGAGAGCTCAAGCAAGATCACTATTAAAGATAGGTTCCCATTCCATGATTGATGAATTTTTAGATGAAGTACATGGGCAATCTATTTCCACAAAGGTGGATCTTAAGATTCAGTCCATCAGATCAGAATGAAGGAAGAAAGATATCCCAAAAACATTCTGAACTCATGAAGGCCATTATGAATTTTTGGTCATGCCTTTTGGCCTTACAAATGGACCTTCCACATTTCAAGGGTTGGAAAGTGAATTCCATTTTCAAGCCCTTCCTTTGAAAGACTGTGTTAGTATTTTGATGATATACTAATCTATAAGAAAGTCTTGGGAGGATCATGTGCAACATGTTTGACAAGTGTTCTAACTACTAAAGGAGCAGCAACTATATGCTAAACCAGCAAAATGTTTCTTTGGAGTAAAGGAGTAAGTATTTGGGTCATATTGTATCTCAGAAGGTGTCCAAAGGTAGACCCTAACAAGATTAAGGCCATGATTACTACATAGAGTTTGTTTTGGAACTATGGAAGGCAGCAACACCTTCAACGGCACTAACTAAGAAGGATGCATTTTCATGGACTCGAACTAGCTAAATCTTTTGAACAACTTAAAAAAGTGATGTGTAAAGCTCATGTCTTGACCACTCGAGACTTCTAAAAACCTTTTATTGTGGAATCTAATGCACCTCAGGAAATGGAATTGGTGTTTGTCCTAATGCAAGAAAGGAAGGCCCCTGGCACTGAGAGTCTACCACTTAGGGAAAGGACTTACACAAGCCATTTATGAGAAGGAAACAATTAAGCAATACTACATGCATTGAAGAAGTAGCATCCTTACCTAATAGGTAGAAACTTAAAGGTCAAAAACAGATCAGCAGTAAATCTTAAATGTGGAACAAAAGACTATCTTGGAAAGGAACAAGCAAAATGGGGTAGCAAGATATTGGGCTATGATTTGAAATGTCGTGATACATAAAAGGGGAAGAAAAATGTTTTGGTAGATGCGCTCTCAAGAAAGGATAAAGATGTTGAGGCATTTTTTTCTATGTTATCTCTATCATCCAGCTTGATTGGATAATAGAAGCAAAGGGATGAATGGAAAAATGAAAAAAAAAAAAAAAGTGTGGACTCTCATTCAAAGGTTGCAACAAAAATTCCAATGATCGAGATACATTTACATGGAAAAATGATTCACTATAGGTACAAGATGCAGCTTATATTTATGTAAGAACTCCAACTCAAACCAAAAGAAAGGTACTATTGGAATTGCACACACAGCTCCATTAGGAGGGCACTTGGGATTTTGAAAACCTACCATAGAGTCAGAAGGATTTTTTTTTGGGATGGCCTTAAGAATAATGTTCAAAGGTTTGTGTAGAATGTTTGGTTTATACAACAAAATAAAGAGTGGAAACAATTAAGACCCCGGGTCTTTTTACAACGTATCCATCCAAGTCAGTGTTGGAGGGAGGTTTCATGGATTTCATCCAGGGGTTACCAAAGTCTGAAGGAAGAGTGTCATCATGGTGATTGTTGATGGGGATGGCGACAGAAATGCATACACTTTTGTGCACTCTATATCCTTCAAATTTGAAATACGGTTTTCCATTCATGGAGACAATTCAAAATCTACATGGCGACCCAAAGATTATTGTAAGTAGCAGAGATCCCATCAATAGCAGACATTTTGAGACAGAATTATTTTCTTGTTTGGGCACTCAATTGGCTCATAGCTCATCCTATCATCCTCAATCATTGAACAAGCAGAGATAGTGAACAAATGTCTAGAATGATACCTTTGTTGCTGTCTCGATAAACAAACACAATGGTTCAAATGGTTACCCTTGGCGGAATGGTGGTATAACACTTCCTTTCATACTACAACAAAATGACACCATTTGAGGCACTTTATGGATACACCCTCCTTCCATCACTTCTTTTCTAAAATAAAAATCTAAGGATCAAGAAGTGGGAAGATCACATCGAATCAACAACAAGTTCTCCAAATATTAAGGACAACATGACCATGGCTTTTAAATCATGAAACAATAAGCAGATCAAAATTGTAGTGAAGGAAGTTTTGAAGTAGGATCAGGGTATTTTTAAGACTACAACCATGTAGAATTCCTCGAAATCCAGAAAAGGATAATAAATTATCACCAAATTATTATAGGCCCTTATAAGGTATTGCAAAAGATTGGTACTGGAATACAAATTGGAGTTGCACGCATCTTCATGAGTACAGTTTCCATGTTTCATGCTTAAAAGTTATAGGCGACAAGATCAGTTCAAACTATTGCGGAGAACTTGTGAGGAAGGAAAAATCATATCGAAGCATGAAGCCATCAGCCACAGGAATTGCATGGCCGAGGAATAGATCCACTTGAGGAAGTATCTCAAATTAAATGGAGAAACTATTGGCACAGAAGATTCCCTTGGGAAGATGAGTCTTTTATCTGAGAAGCCACATCTAGAGTTACTCAAGCATTGCGGACAACACTTGTCTCAGGGGAGGGGCATGTTAAGCCCTAATATTGAAACAATTAACCCTTAATTTGGGCATATTAGATTGAAGCAATGTTATTTTATTTATGTAGGCTTGCTCATTAACCCTTAATTGGGAATATTAGATTAGTAATGTTATTTTTATTTATGGACTTTAGGCCATTAGTTGTAATTATACCTCTAGTCTCCTATATATACCAAGGGAGACATTTTCAGTACAGATCATCTTGTACTTGAACATTTAAGTGGGGTAAAGGAGGTTGCCCCCTCGAGCATCTTGTACTTGAACATTTAAGTGGGGTAAAAGGAGGTTGCCCCCTCGAAGAGGCTTATTATCTGAAATTATATCTTTTTCAAAGCGTTGAGTACTTTTCCTGAGGTTTTTCTATGCTATATTGATGTTTGGTTCTTAACAGACAACAACTCTCTTTTTGTTTAACTAGATAATAGCAAGTTTCAACATCCCGAGAGAGATTTTCATTGACCATGGTAGTCACTTTCAGAATAAAATGATATTTGAGTTAACATCAAATCTTGGTTTGAGGCAAGAACATTCGTCACCCTACTACCCACAAGTGAATGGTCGGGTGGAAGCTGTGAATAAGTCCCTTAAGACTATTTTACAGTGAACTATCAATTCGGCCAAGTCAAACTGGCATTTGATGTTGTGCTCCACATTATGGACCTACCAAATGTCTATTAAGACTGCAACTAGTTTCTCACCTTTTCAACTCGTTTACGGGTTGGAAGCAGTCTTGCTTATAGAGTGTCAGATCCCATCTCTAAAGTTGGCAGTACAGTTATTGCAAGACACTTCACCGCTTGAAGAGCGTTTATTATATCTTGAGCAGCTTGATGAGGAGTGTTGGGATGCAACCTTGGCTAACGAGGCTCACAAACAAAAATTCAAGTGTCAGTATGATCGGTCCGTCCATCCTCAGATTTTCTCTGAAGGCGACCTTGTCTTCGTCTATGACCAAGATAAGGACCCCCTAAGGGTAGGCAAGTTCAAACCCATGTGGGTCAGACCTTTCATCATGAAGGAGGTTCTAAAGAAGGGCTCTTACCATCTAGTGGAATTTGAGGGAAATGATTTGGCGAAGCCTAGAAATGGGCTCTACCTCAATAAGTATTACTCGTAGGTGGGTCGCCTTGGGTGACTTCTTGTACATATGTATAATTCTTATACATTTTTTCTTTTTAGTTTTTGTCTTTTTGGTCTTATGGCCGTGTCATTTTTTATGTCAGTGTTTTCACTGTGGAAGATTTCAAGTGAATCATAGGTTTTCATTGGGTTTGTGGACGACGCTAGCTACAACATTCGGAGGCTTTCTTCCGCACTTGGGTGATTTTCACACCTCAGGGCTAGTTGCATTCTTTAGGAGGAATCTGTTTAGGTGATGTCACAAACAATGTCATCAAATACAGTGCAGTTTTAGAGTTGTTTCATGAATCTTTGTTGCATGGTATCTCTCACCTCTGGGACTACTTAGATGATCATCTGGTTGTGTCCCGGTTAAATGGGGTTTACCGCGTGTAAGCGATCAAATAATTCATTCTGAAATTTGTTTGAAAAATGATGCCTCATCTTGTGGGATACTTTTGAATTCCTTCCCAAGATCTAAATGCATATCTGAAAGTACCATTGGAAATCTTAGGATTTCTAGTTGTCAATTGACTATTCAAGCGTGTAAAACAGACTCTCCACAGCTTAGAAAATTGATTTTTCCCAAGGCAGTTTTCATTAAACAAATCTGTGCTTTCACCAACTCATTGTTTTTTCTCACAGTGTAGAGAGCCGGTGAAAGTTTTCCTTTTCACTGGATAAAGGGGTAGATTCAGGACAAAAGAGTTGGTGAAAGCACAGAAGATTCCAGAAATGTTTTCTTTCTTCCCAGATCGCGATTTTTGGATTCCTGAACACGTGGGAAAGGTGTTAAAGGATGGATAATAATTAGGAGAAGCTAGAATATATTTCTCACTAAGTTTTAAAGACATATGGTAAGGAAATAACACCAAATGGCATGATTAATCTTGACATAAATCTCCCAGTCATCAAAGACAGATTTTTGAATCTATGATTTTCATAAGCAAATTTCCAAATAATGCTTCAGTTGTCAATTTTGACTTATGATGATAAGATTAGATCATATATGCTAAAGATTAATTTTGATTATGTTGATTTTTAGGTATTTCATATCCATTAAAATAGGATCTGAAATCTTGATGTAAAGTCTATAAAGCCACAAACTGTTGATGAACCAAGGGGTTCGATTTTGGATACATAATATACTATATTGTAAACAGGCTTTTTGATATGATAATACAAATCACAGTTTTCTCTCTCTATTGATATCAGATTCTCATATTTCCTTATGTACTCTTATTCAAATTATTTTAACTACAGAATGACTGTCATCTCATCAGTCAGTTCATAACTTGCTTAATAGTTTCTTATCATTGTTTATTAAACCCTACATTTTGTATCTGGTTTATAAACACTGCTTTCTCACCCACTTTAAAGATATCATCTGATTATTGATCCTTGAGAGAACTAGTTCATTTGATTATCATTTTGAATGTCTAAATACCATACTGTAATTGAGTTAACCCATTAATCCACACATACAAAATACAAAAAACAAGTTTACCTTAAGTTACCAAGAATCTTTGATCCACAACCTCAAAGAGTTTCTTGGAGTGATAACAAATTGGCGCAGTTGTCGGGGATAGAAGACTGAAGTTCAAGATAAATTCCTTGGGAAACAACACAGAGTTGATCCATTGATGATAGACAAGGATCCGACATCAAAATCAGTTGTAATCATCTATCTGGAGACTCCATGAAGGAAGATTCAATGGCGACTCTATTGTTCAGAAATCTGATGGCAACTCCACTGGTATGAAATGAATAAGAGGTATTTTTTTTGCAATTGTTCAAGTATTTATGGTTACCCTCATCCAATTCCTAGTAAAGATGAATGAAAAAGAAGTATTCCTAGATTTTGAGGAGAAGAATGGGAAGTACAAGCAGAACACCTGCTGGATTTTCATGACTTTATTGATCGACTTGAAATTATACATGAAGATGTTCAAATTAATCTTTTTAGGCAGTCATTAGAGGGATTTGCTCTTAACTTGTGCCAGTCTCTTCCAAATGCAAGTATCAGTTCTTTGGAAAATTTTCATGTTGCCTTCCATTTGTTTTGAAAAACAAAGTTTTTAGCTGATCTTATTTATCCAGAATGTTGTCATGAATTTAGTGTGTTGAATAAAGATTCAGACAATTAAGAAGAATTTGCTGCAGCAGAAGATATTTCTCATCATGATCAAGAGATCGGTGATCCACATTATGATAACCATAGTGTTTCTTTTGTCATTGTATCAAATGCATTTACTAACTTAGGTTTTCATGGACATGATATTGTCCCCTTTGAAAACCACAAAGATGATTATCAGATTGACACATTAGCAAGTGACATTTTAGATCTGCAACAAATTCTAAAGGCAACCCTCAGTTTTCTGATTTGCAGACCAAGGCAGATTTCAGCAGATATGAGAAGGAAGGTGAGGAGCAAAAATTTTCATATCAAAAGTTGATCTTGTATTTTCATTGGACAAAGAAAGAACAGTCCACATTCAACATTGACATTAGTGAAGGTAGCAACCAGTAGAATCTTTGTTTTTAGTTGGAAAAACAACATAAAGAGGTATTTCTTTGTGGATTTGATGACCCTATTGTTGATTATTTGCAATCTATGATCAGCATATGTGTTAAAGTATTTTTGTTAGATGAAATGTGTCTTTATCATCTGTTAAACTACTTTTTTGTTGGCTATGCATTCCATTATTTTTCAGGTCAAGATCAAGAACAAGTTCAATAAATTAGTTTCTGATATGGCTTCATTGGAAGCATGAGTTTACTTGATTGAGCATCAATACAATGGTTAGAGTAGGAGTAGAATAAAATAAGATCGTTCTCTGAGCAAGTAAAATCTTTTAGTTATTGGTTGTCGAATAAGCAGAGCAGGCTACAGGCAGTTTTTAGTTTAGCAAAGGATTACATGAAAAAATCCAGATGTTATCTCCAAAAATGAACCAGTCAGTTTGTTTCATTTTTTAGTGATGGAATGGTCATAAATAGAGTTCCATACAATTTTTGTTTTTAGAAATTCAAGTATCAAAGTATAGGATATAATTTTTTATTTCTTATAATAAATCGATTGTCAAAATATATTTTCAAAAAATCGAAGAAAATATTTTCAACAGCTAATCTCTGTCTTGAAGCTGAAGTTAGTCGGTGAAAGTTCAAGGTTTCAAGGGCTAAATGGCATTTCCAAAAACAAGTGAGACGGTGAAAGTCCAGATTTGGGTTTTTTCTCCAGTGCCTTAAAAACCTGAAAAGATATATTGTACACATGTCATGTAATCATGATGGAAATTCAAATGGAGGCACAAGAACTGTTACACATTTTCACCATGTCTTAGTGGAATATGATGATGGATTTGGTCATATATTTCGTGTGGCAAATGGAGGATGGTTTTAAGAGTGGTGAATGATCTCATCATTATTACACCCAGACATCAAGTACCATATCTATGTCTACATCAAATCGTGGCCATCATTCCGTTTTTTCAAATTGCATGGCTTTCAAATCCTATATTTGGGTTTTCTTATTATCTTTTGACAACACAGGATCATTTTCACCAGCACCAACACCTTCCCCATTTAGAAAATTTCTCTGTGTTAACCATATACATATCAACCTGTGATTATTGCATGATGGGAAGAAAGTGAGGAAGACCACCTCTGCGAAAGGAATTAGACAACAAATATTTTTCAGATGAGCTTTTTTTTTATAATTGTTGTGAGAAATATGAATTGCATTCTAAAGTTGAAGATCTAAATAGAGAAGAATCTTTTCCTCACAATCTACATCAGCTTTCAAATGATCTTCGCTATGATGTGCTTCCTCATAAACATGAATTATAAAAGAGTAATGAAGAGATGAAAGATTTTGTATTACCTCTGTTTCTGATTTTAATGAATCTGAAGAATTGGTTTCGTTAGCTACACATGGAGATGATCATCTTTTTGTTGATCCAATGTTCGTTGAAATAAGTGAGATCAGCCCTTAGTTTTCTGATTTGCAGACACAGGAAGATTACAACAGATATGAAGAGAAATATGATGAGATGAAAAGTCCAGATCAGCAGTTCATCATGCTTTCTTCTCAGACAAAGATTAAGAAGTCTGTATTTAGCATTGGGATCTCTGAGGGAAACGAGCAACTTGATTATGTTAAGGTCCTAACCCGCACATAGGTAGATCAATGTATTCGGATGTATAAAGGTCAATATTAATAAGGCCTTTCAATAAAATAGAATAAGGTGGATGTAAGAAGACCTAATAGAAGCTTCTGCTTCTAGAAGTATCTTCCTCTAGATGCTTCTCTTAATAGACATATTTAGTATAAATAAGAGGCGAGGTTATGAGAACCCTATCTTGGAGATTATTGTAACAGAGCGCTGCTCGACTGGAGGTTGCCCCCTCGAAGAGGCCTGTGAACATTGCTATCTGAATCAAAGTGTTATTTTTGTTGCTATTTCGTATATCATTTTTATGTATTGTGAAGATTATGCTGAATATTTTACTATTATTCTGTCATTCTTAGCATTTCATTTCTGTTCTGCATATTTTATATATCTGGTATCTTGCAAGTGGTATCAGATCACTTTCCTTGGCAGAAATTGTGGGTATTTTTTTTCAAGGTAGAGACATATTCCGACGTCTTTAATCCATAGAGATCTATCGTTATGCGCATAAACCCGCAGTTGAGGGATTCATACACGCAGGAAATACAAGTGGTTCTTAAGCGCACATTTGTTGGGCACCCTTGTAACCCCTCTTGGTACCCCTTCGAGTGGTAGCGCATTAGACAGCACCTGTGTACAGATCGGCCTAAATTTCCTGAAGCCCTCTTTAGATAAACCTATCAGTCGCTGGACTGCTATAGTGTCACCGACAACAACACTCAGGAAGATACTCTCTAGTACCTGGGTAGTCTGGTAGTACGGCTAAGGGTATGGTCTATCCTCCTTAGTTAGTGCCCTGAGATATTGGGTTGAGTAATACTGTTGGACCCCGCATGTATATCAGAGAGATATAGCACAGGGAAAACCCTTGTCTATAGAACCCTTGAATACCTAACCCTTGGGGAACATAAACAACAACATACACAAATTAAACCTGCAAGATCTATTGATGTGCATCTGTGTTTGCGTTTCTAAGTAAATACTCTCTGGTTTAGAATTTGGGGATTTCAACACTGCAGCATTCTTCAGACCAAAGTATAACCCCGCAACTGTAAAAAAAAAAAAAAAAGTCTGGAAATTTTTTCACCATTATTTGAGACCTATTCCATTAGACTCATCTCTTCCCCCTTGTCACATTCATCCATATCATTTTTCTACAAA
>SNQJ01S0090762.1:62769-77361 GCA_010110895.2 Picea sitchensis
TCAGGAGGATGGACAAGGAATGGATGCAACTTAAATGAGGTTTCTCTCTTGGAAGTATCTAATGAATGATGATAGAGATTAAGATGGATGGACAAGGAACAAATGCAACTTAAAATGAGGTTCCTCTCATGGAAAGTATCTAATGAATGATGGCAGTGATTAAGATGAATTGACAAGAACTTCTCCAATTCCACGAAAACAAATGTTGATACATTGCAAAATTGGCTAAAAGAGTATATCCATGGAAAGATTAGGTAGAAAAAACATCAAATAAATGCTTTCATTCCACAAGTAGAACTGTCCAAAACGATGGAGTTTACTACTTACCACTAGTCTCAAAAATCACAGACTAATTATGATCAATATTTTTAACACGTGATTTTATCCTCAGTCTGTTAACACAACCTTCGGATTTCAGATATTATAGATTGCAAACATAATACATGTAATAAACCACCATAACCAAAAGTCTTCCTTAGGTTCTTCTTTTTTTGTTTCTTAATTTATAATCTTCAGTTACTTATTAAAATTGTTTAATATCTTATTAGCAACACGTTATGGTTACTATGGTGGCCATTCATATGACAATTCATAGATGATATTGATCTCCAAAGTTTTATATGGAATCTGAATGGAACATGATGCCAACTTCTAAATACTCTTACATAATTGTTGTTGGTATTGCATGATGAATTCCATTCTACCAGACTACTTCACATTCATGGATTGAAAGTTGAAACATTTAAAATTCCTCCTCAAATGTTTATAAATACCGGAACTCATTCAAATGTTTATAAATATCAAAAGTCATTATGATGTCACACCTCCTCAAATGTCTATAAATACCATAACTCATTATGATGTCACATAACCTGGTCACTACATAAAATTTGGATAGTGTAAAGGTATCCTTTGTTGTTGTGGCAAATTAATTTTAAAGAAACTGTTTGGATAGTAAAGATTTGATAGCTACCTCAGTTTTGTTTCATATGTAAAAAAAATAAGTGATAATGCAAACACACAGAAAAGTGAAGAATCAAATCATACAGTAGGTGTAGAAGAGTTGGCTTTGCAATTAACCCTTTGGCATACTGTGAATCTTGGGACTAGGACCACCAAACAATTGTTGTGAAAGTGAGGATTATAAGTGATTTCTACTTGCTCAATCATTTAATCCACCAGTTCAAACTCATTTTTTACAGTGAAAAAAAGAGAAGGAACTAAAACTCATTCTTTTTGGCGTTCCCTTTTCCCTACGATGTATAGAAAGAAAGTTAGAAAGAAATTTGCAATGTATAGAAGAAAAACGACGTTTTAAATATTCTGGTGCAGAGGGAGGTTACCTAATTCCTTACCTCTGAAATTTAGAGTGGCACGTTTGATGACAGGGATGGGAGAAGTATCGTCCTTGTAGAATGAGCTATCAAGAACGGACACATGACTTGGTTGTTCCAGAACTTTTGCAGGATTTTTGGCGGAGAGGTCCATTCCAACCTCAATTTCACGGGGTTTTCTTGAATCCTTAAGCTCTGCTTTTGAAACTTCGTTTATACCATTGGAAATTGTTTTCTGGCGGGAATATCAAATCTATACTGCTTAAGGACATGTCTAATCAAGGTTTGTTCCATAGAAGACTAAATTGATCTATTGGCAAATGTTTACATAATTTGAATGTGCTTGGTGAACTGAAGATTACATTCAGTGGCAACATATATGCTAAATCTAGTCTTTGGAAATAAATCTAAGTTTTGGTAACAAGTGTTAGGGTTTAAACATTGATGAATTGTGGATCGATATTTAAAAAAATTTAACAACCTGGTAATTATGTTCATTGTTAAAATATTTATTTGTTGGTTTAACTAACACAACCATATAATCCAAGACTTTGGGTAAAACTTTCTCAATTGAATAAGGTTTGTGAATAAAAGGAAACATTTCTGAAGGCTAGTGAATATCTCATGACAAATTGAGTTTGATTTTGCAACATTTGGTTGTAGTTGGGTTCTAAACCCTCTTATCCGAATTAATAGTCTAACTTATGGAACGACTTGCATAGAACAACTTAATATTCATTGGTGAATTGAACCTTTCACTTTGGGAATTGGTTCAATTAAGGGTTTGTTTATCTTGGTATAAATGATTTAAAAGATTGAATTATCCGTTCATTATTTGAAATACACATTGCCTAAACAATGTCTTGTCAATCCTTTAAACGCTAAGAATACTATTCAAGAATTGGATCTGGGTTTCAACTGTGTGAATAAATTTCACAATTTATTTTTTGCAATGTTTTGTTCCATTTGTGATCTTCACATTAATGAACATTGAATAGACACCCAAAACCCTTGAATCATCTACTAAGTATGTTAAATAATTCATAATTTAAACTTGTTGTTTATTGATTTCACACATGTCTGAAGGGAATTCTTTGAACACTAACTGAATCATTTGATTATTGTAGTGTCTTGTAACACAGGTGTAAGGTAAAATCTGCTCAGATAGATACTTACTTGATATTTTAATGGTGGAATCTAGTCGTTTGATACACTCAAGAGTGTTCCAATACTTTCTTGAGTAACATTTAATTTGAGCAATACACACAACATTAATATCTCTAAACAACATTCAGCTTGATCAAGTCTCTTAAAATCATGGGTGAATTTTGTGTTGCTACAATGTTTTAACTCTCTTATCGGCGTTTATTCACAGTGGCACTTTTTTGAAATTTGAATGGTTCTATTTTGATTTGAGCAAAATTCTTGTCATATAAAGTTGCGTCGACACTTTGATACACCTAGAGCAATCAAATCGATGTTATAAATAACCCTACGATTTATTCATTTGTGCAACACTTTGCTTAGGCTGTTGAAACTTGATCGCTTTGGAACAAAATATCATAGATTTTTCCTTCAACTTTTGTCGATTTAAGGAATGTGAAGTTCAAGAAGCCAGTATTGTGAAAAGCAAATATGAAAATGCTTGATTACCTTGACTTCAGGTCCAAAATCCATGCTCCTCTTCACTTGGGAGTTCTGAAGATTGAATTTATTGATTGCATCTGTGTCACCGTTTGGAGATTCTTCATCGTCGTTGGCTCTTCTTTTTTCAACTTCGATTTCCATATCAACCAGGTTCTTGCTTTGCTCTTTTGCGGCAGACTTTGAGTGTTTGAGCTTTAAGCTTGGTAAAGTTTCATTGTTCATTAAATATTGGGACCGACCTGATGGATAGGCTGGTGCGGAGTTTGATCCTTCGTCAGACATCTTTAATTTTTGAGGTTTTTTTCTTTTCTCAACAAGCGAATCGTCGTTGCCAAAATTAATCTTTTTTATACGTTTTTGTTTCCAAAGGTATTGCTTGGCTTTGGATCCCCGGCACCGCTGTTCTAGAATATTGTTCTATTCGGTTTGATATTGTTATTAGGAGACAAAAGAGTGCTCTCGGATTGTACAGAGACCGAGGAAGAATCTGGTAAAGCAGGCTTGGCTGCAAGCTTTCTGAGCTTCATTATTATCTTAGGTGTATGATCAGTAACAATCTCTGCAGTTTCTGATGTTCTTTCAGAGCGCAGAGCTTCCTTAAGTTGCAGTGCTTCTACAACTAACTTCTGCCTCTTCTCGTAAACATTAAATGCGACGTTCTTTGCCTCGTCCAGCTTCTGAGATGAACGAGACTGAGCAGATGGACTTCGCTCACATCTCTACATAAATTCGCTACAGGGGGAGGATAAGGGCGATGGTGCAAAGGCGGTGCAGCAGGGCGGTCGAGGGAAGGGAGGTAAGTACAAAACAAAAACAAAATCAAAAAGCAAGAAAATATATCTGCCAGGTTACTCTAATTACACTACACTTGGCATGCTTTCAAAGGCCCTTGACAGACGAGGAAAACTGGACGAGGAACCTCCCCTTAAAAACGCCTATGGCTTAAAAAGTTAAATTATTTGAATTGAAGATGAAGTCAAAATTTTTGAATTGAAGAGGTGTCATTAAGAAAATATTGTTTTATTATGTCAATGGAAAACATGTAAATGGTACCATATCACTATATAAAATTTATCATCAAGACCATGAGACTTGGGTTTCCATAATTAAACTTATTTAAGGATGAAGACTCTTGATTTTTCTTTTTAAAAGTAAATGTTAGGATTAAGTTTGAGGAAATACAAAGTATTTGGTTTTTGCAATTTGTAATATTTTTCATTTTCTATTTACGAGTGTAAATTCATTTTAATAGTGAATTTCTTAAATATTAAGAGGGATCAAATTTTTTAAAGCCTCATTTTTTTATCATTAAAGATGGATCTAGGTTGGTTATAGTTTCATTCTTAAAAAGCTCACAACTTATGCACATACAAATAAGTAAAAATACATTTATTATTATTGTTGTTAAAGTATTTATATTCGAACCACTCACAATTTGTGGATGACACCATACTCCTTAGATGCGCCTCTATCATCATCGCAACCAAATTTAATCAAATTATGGAGTCTTTCCTTATAGCTTATAGAGGGCCAATCAACCATTAGAAATGTCAAATTCTTGATTGGAATGTCAATGTTCAGGTAATGAATACTATTTCTAGATTATTGCAATTTACTTTATCTAAAAATTGGTCTTCTTTCTAGTATCTTGGGATTCCTATTAATCTAAATAATCCTTCCTTGTAATCTTGGTTGAGTATCAACAATAAAATCAAGACAAAGTTTGGACAATGGAGATCCCAATAGTTTAACCCAGTGGACAGGGTGGTTCTAATAAAATTAGTACTCTCAACCCTCCCTATATACCAAATCAACCATTTTGGCTTCGATTGGGATCATGAATCAAATCAGTGTAAACATCAGGAAATTTCTTTGGCAACGGGGTAAGTCTAATACAAAGAAGTATCACCTAATAAATTGAAAGATAATCAAAGTTCCAAAGGATAGAGGTGGTTTGGGAATAAAATATCCATCCTTAATGAACTTGGTAATGGGAACCAAGTTGTTGTGGTGAATGATTACATTCAAACTAGAGTGGTGGAAGAAGATATTATGGAAGAAATATTTTAGGGGTGCAAGAAATAGGCGTTTAGAGAACATGGTGGAGCCACAAAAAGGCTCACATATTTGAAAACTCTTGAAATCAAGGGCCCTTTTAGTAAGATCAAAACTTGCGTGGATACCAGGTAATGGGAAAGAGATATCAATTTGGGAAGACAACATTMTTGGGAAAGAAGCTATATCTACAATAATRATTTGGCTCCTTTTAGATTTTGGATGGATAGGGTCAATTTGAAAATGTTGCATGATATATCAGTTTGGGAAGCATAATCTGGTAAGTGGATAGGAAGGAATTTTGGAAATCCTTTGGGGCCTCAATGATCCATGATTCCCACCCTTTCTCAAACTATTAGCAGTTGCATCCCTTGGAATTCAACTGTCAAAGATGATAGGGGATCGAGTGAATCATCGTACTAATTTAAGGATGTATATCTACTAATGTTCTCCTCTTTGGAAGCAAATTTGGAGTAGCGATGGGCTTCCTAAAATTAATATATTTTGTTGGACCATGGCCCACGGGAATGATACTAGCTACAAAAAAAAATGAGGAAAAGAGGGAAACAAGGCCCCTCTTGATGTAAATTATGTGCTTCAGCAGAAGACACAATCCAACATCTTTTATTCGAGTGCAATATATCAAGAGAAGTTTGGATATGTACATTTGCAAGGATAAGGCACTATGTAAGATGCTTGTCCTCCTAGATTGAGATGTTCATGATTTGGAGTAGAAACTACCAAGGATCCTTCAAAAAATAAAATACTTTGAAAAGGGTATGGAATGCACTTCCAAAGTACATGTGTTGGAAGATTTGGTTGGAAAGGAATAACATGATTTTTAATCAAGTATGGGACAAGCAAGAGGTGATAGAAGTCAAAGCTAAATCTCTTCTCTCAAAATATCTCAGAACCAAGATCAAATCTGAAGATCAAGCATTGGACAATGTGGAGGAGCTATAGATAAATTAGTTTAATATTTGGAAAGAGGTCTCTCATTATGTCATGTCAAGGCATTTCAACTATCATCTGTGCCAAATTAGAAAGGAGGGGGGGTGAATCATTAATAAAGATTTTTAATCCTTTTAACCACATCATATAAGTGTTATTTATCTTTATGATCAATATAACATTATCCTCCAATAAGTGTAGAGTAAATAAACCATAAACAATGAACAATCACACACATGCATAATACACCAGTATTTTTATTTGGAAACCCAATGCGGGAGAAAACCGCATAATTCTTTTTCTTATATGTCTTTAAGAATTACATTCATTGGAAGCACCAACTTCCTTTGTTCTCCAGCTGTAACTGGAAGGAGGCTCTGATCCCCTATATTTATAGGCTACAACATGAGGGAAGCTCCAACTCCCCAATTTTCCGGCTACAACCCCCTATGTTCTCCAGCTACAGCCGGAAGGTGGCTACAACCACCTATCCTTACCCCGTCCTACCACCATGAAATATAAATGAAATGATGAAACCACGATCACATTGTCACTGTGAGATATACCACTGTAAACTTGTACCAATCTGTGCCAATAACATGTATCCCACCTATGCCATTGTCATGTAACCAACCTATACATGTACCAACAAAATCCAATAGATACGTGACCTGTCTATGTTAAAGCTCGCATATGTACGCAACCTATTTGTACTGCAGCCAGTGTATATACACGACATGTCTATATTGCAGCCTATGTATGCCTTCTGAAAGCTAGAGTTTTTCACTTTTTCTGAAACTCTGACACTTTGTTGTCTCTTGTCAAATCAACATGTCACTATATTCAACCTGTAGTTGTTCCCTGTGCATACATCCTCATACATATCCCTTAACCAAGTGCATCTATATCCCTCTAGTCATGTGCCATCCAAGTGTGTAGAATCATGAACAAGTATAATAACCCTCACATGGACTAGACATCAAACCCTTGCTGATATGCAGCTTGAAACTTCACAAACAACTCCACAAACTCTTCACAACCAAAACCCTCAACCATGTACCAAGAGTATTATCCATACCTTAAACACTTGAAACAACACGATGTACCAATGAATAATATCAAGTATACCAACACTATACTTATGTAGATCTAACTTATACAATAAGTGCCATACAACCAATAACCTCTCTAGGGAAAATCCTCAAACCCTCATAGCCATATCTCATGTACACGACAAAATCCAACTACTCATAGAAATAAGACATACCTTTTCAACTAGTAGATAGATCTTTTGTACCTTATCACTGTAGACCTTCTTGGGAGCTTGCTTCCAGACTCTAGAGACTTGGCACCTTCAACAACTCAACCTTTCATGGCTTCTTCCCACATGTAAGTGCCTTGTTCTACTACCATACAACTTATGTACACACCATGTTCTACTGTCAACCCGCGTATGTACGTGACTTCTTCCACTGAAGCCCGCATAAACCTCAATGCCTAGAGTTTTTTCAGTATTTTATACAACTCCAAAACTTTCATCGTCAACCCTTCGTGTTGCCTCAGACTTGCACGACTTCAGATGTATCAATGAGTAACTGCAATAAACCTTTCACAATAATAGATATTCAATGTTCTCAATATGTGCTAATAGGAGAGCCTTGATCTCTTATTTATACTTCCATGTAGCTTCCTCAAGGGGTTACTTTCTAACCAACTTAACCCAATTTCCTTCTTTTAGAGCTAACCCACTTCTAACCACTTGTCCACTTCTAGCCCACTTTGCCACAAATAGTAAGTTCTCCACTTCTAGTTGCAACTAACTTATTTTCAATTGTTTTTGTATTGCAACAACTTAACCCATGATTAACTCCTAGTTTCACCTACTTGACTAGTCAACTTCTTCTAGGGTCTTCTAGAATAACTTGACTTCTTTGATCTTCTAGATAATTGATGGGGGTTCTCTAACTTCACAAGGACATAACTGTCTAACCTTGAGGAGTTACGTGGCGTTCCACATATCACCGAAAATGGCATGACATGTATTATCCATCTAGAATAGTTTTACCTGCAAACATACTACCCTTCATACCATTATACGTCAAACAAAATTTAATCCTCTAATCATATTATTAGGGCTACTAGAATTTGCTTCAAGGGTTGACATCAATGACAACCAACCCAATTAATCAACAATCTACCCCTTTGGCATTGATGGCAAGACTCTGATGCAATGTTGAATTAATATCACTCATGCTCCCTATGTGACCAATGCTCCCCCTGGAAACATGCCTTTGTGCTCTCTCTCCAAGCATCTAACACTCTATCATGCATCTGATGAATATCTCCCCCTTTGACGTCAATGGCAAAGGAAACTTCCCATCGGGGCTGCTTCTCCTAACTGATCTGTCCTTGGGGCTGCTCCCCTTGACTACTAACTGAACTCTTCCTGAAACTGCTCCTCCAAACAGAACTGTCCTCTTTATGGTGCTTCCTCGTGTAAAACTAAGACATACAAGATAAGCATTCAAAAACATTCATTTTGGAGTAGAAATTAATCTAAGTCTCTCTCAAAGATACTCAAAAGATTCCCTTGGAAGAGGTTTTGTAAAGATATATGCAACATGTTCCTTTGTTCCCACATATTCAATTCTGATGTTCTTCTCTACAACCTATTCTCGTAGAAAGTGATACTTGATTGGAATGTGCTTTGTCTTGGAATGCATCATTGGATTCTTTGAGATACTGGTGGCGCTTGTATTATCACAATATATTGGAATGGGCTCATCATACTCAACTTGTATATCTGTCAATGTTTGTTTCATCCATAGAACCTGTGTACAACATGCTCTTGTTGCAATATACTCTGCTTCGTCTGTAGACAATGATATTGATGATTGTTTCTTGTTGAGCCAAGATACTAAACACTCACCCAAGTAGAATGTTGCTCCACTTGTGCTTCTCCGGTCATCAATCTAACCTTCCCAATCTTCATCTGTGTAGGCAATAAGTGATAAATCCTTCCCTTTTGGATACCATAATCCAAACTCTTTTGTACCCTTGAGATATCTGAATATCCTCTTCACTGCTAGAACATGTGATTCTTTTGGTGTTGCTTGAAATCATGTCACCTATCCAACTACCTGCATTACATCTGGTCTGGATGTTGTCACATAAAGTAGGTTTTCAATCATTGACTTGTACTGTCTCTAATCTTTAGACTTTGAATCATAATCTTTTCTTAGCTTGCAACTGGTTTGCATAGGTGTATTGACTGGTTTGCAATCTTCCATTCTGAACCTCTTTAACATTTCTTTGATATACTTTGTTTGAGAAATAAAAATGCCTTGGTTTCTTTGACATATTTGAAGACCCAAAAAAAAGGATAGTTCTCCAAGTAATGACATTTCAAATTCATTCTACATATCCTTTGCAAATGTATAGCTTAACTTGTCATCATCACTTCCAAAAATAATATCATCAACATAAACTTCAATTAATAAAATACTATCTTGAGTTACCTTGATGTAGAGGTTGTTGTCTACATTTCATTTTCTGAACCCTTATTGTTGTAAATATTTGTCCAATCTGGAATACCATGCTCTAGGGGCCCGTTTTAGACCATATAAGGCCTTCTTCAACCTGCGCGCATAATCTTCATTCTCTGATAGCTGAAATCCTTTCAGTTGCTCAATGTAGACTTCTTCTTCAAGTTCCCCATTCAAAAAGGTTGATTTCACGTCGATCTGATACACTTTAATATTCTTGGAGCATGCACAAGCTAGGATCAATCTGATTGCTTCCATTCTAGCAACTGGGAAAAATGTCTCTTCAAAGTCAATACCTTCAACTTGTGCATATCCTTTACATACCAATCTATCTTTGTTCCTGGTAACCTATCCATCTTCATTCAATTTATTTCTAAAGACCCACTTTATGTCGATCACATTCTTGTACCTTGGTATTGGAACAAATTCCCAAGTGTCATTCTTCTCTATTTGATCCAACTCTTCATTCATGGCATTTTTCCAGAATTTATCCTCGCTAGCTTCTTCAAAACTGTTTGATTCAATTGAAGATAAGAGTGCTAGGTGCAGTTGTTTTGGTGAATGAATTCTTCTTTTAGTCTCAATTCATGCGTCTTTGTTCCCGATAATCCGATCTGAAGGATGATTCTTCTGTATTCGTTTGCTAGGTGTCTTTGGAGGTACTTGTTGTACTTGCTAGTCTACTTTATCTGATCTTCTTCATCTTCCCCTTCTGTCGCTTCTTCATCCTTTGATTCTTCTTCGTAAACATGTTCCATTGATTCATTTTCTTCTTCCTTTAATTTTCATCCACCTGTCTCATCAACCATTACATTGATGCTTTCCACAACTTTGTTGAGCCTTAGATTGTAACATTGTATGCTTTCCTTGTACTTGAGTAACCAACAAGTATGCCTTTGTCCACATGAGAATCAAACTTTCCCATTTTTTCATCTTCTCTTTTGATGTAGCATTTGCTTCCAAAAAATTTGAAGTGCTTCACATTTGCTAGTCTGCCTTTCCATAGCTCGTAGGGAGTTTTGTCACTGTTGTTTCTGAGTATTAATCTGTTTTGAATGTGAACTATTGTATGCATTGCATGTGTCCAAAAAACATTTCTCAACTTGGAATCCATTAACATTGTTAGATCCATTTCATGTATTGTCCTGTTCTTTTTTTCGACGACCCCATTCTGTTGAGGTGTCCTAGCAACGAAGAATTGTCTTTTTATTCCATGCTTGCTACAAAAGTTCGTAATTTTTTTTTAAGTAAACTATCCTCCTGTAACACCCTTGTTTCCCCCAACTTGTAATTAATCATTAATTAGGATTATCATGTTGTGGCATGGGAACAATGTAATTGTATTATTGTTTGAATTTCCAATAATTGATTGTGGGGTTAAATCCTTGAAAGTACTATCCATGATATCACTAGAGGAAGGAATGTGAAAACTATAAGAGAGGGTTCATCATGTCGAATGACCCTAAATTTCCCTTGCTGAGGATAACAAACCTCCTCCGGTTCCCAAGGAGGAATCAGTTAATGAAGAAAGGATCGGTGGTTGAACCATCAACCACCCCCATGAATGGAAGCATGGTCTAGTTGCAGAAGGTCGTCCTGAAATAGCACAGGGTCCTGTAGACCCAGACTAACCCGAGCTTTCCTTTTGACAGAAGGAACATGATAGGAGGGATGTGTGTGTAAGGCACATAAGAGAATAAAGAGAAGAGTGGAGAATGTGAGAAGCTCTCTAGCTGAGAACAAGCTGAAGGCCATGAGCTTGATGTTGAGGAAGCATCTGATGAACCTCGTCGAGGCTATGAAAGAAAAAGAGATCTCTAAGAGTTTGGAGAGAACGAGACTTGAGCAAAATATGTGAAAGAGAAAGGATCGTTGAGAATTAGCATAAATTCCCTAGCGATATCATGGCTTGGCATGGGGGTGGTCGGAGCGCTAAGAATGAAACCATCTGAGCCTATGGTTGGGTGGAAAGGCAATCACCCACAGTAATTTAGTTGGATACAACCTGTAATAGATAAGTATTCTCATATCCTGTGTAATTGAACTATTACTATAGATTAAAGATTGAATATCCTATGAATATTGCAGGGATGTGCATGTTTGCTTGATGAATTAGACTGCATCCCTTTATCCTTGCTTGATTGTGTATTTAAGCGAGTAAGGAACTACATGGTTTATATATGTAAATGCTTGAGCCCTGTGTCGGCTCAAGTTAAAATAAAGGAACTGTGAGTTCATCGACCTTGGACACAGTTTCATGTGTGCACGTCGACACTCCCAGTCGTTCTGAGTCTCCTGGAGAAAGGAGATTGTTAAGCTCAGGAGAGGTAGTGCATGTATGCACAGAGTCTCTGTGAGGCAGGTAGAGACCGAGAACCTCTTAAGTTCTAGAGTTGATGAATGAGCGCAAGGGGTGCGCGGAAGATTCCTCTAAGTGCTAAGTTCAGTAGAATTAGCGCAAAATACCTAAGTATTTTAGAGTTGATGAAGCTTAGGAGGGATAGCGAGATTCAAGCCCCAAAAGGGAAGATCCATTTCATTTGGAAGACGAATGAATGAGATTAGTTCGGGAGGAGCCGAAGCTCCTCACGATCGTCGGATCTGAAGAAGGGACGCAGATGTTAATCCTTCAAGCCCTTTGGACTTCGCGGATCCAACGAATTGGGTATGTTTGTCATATAGGAGGTGAATCCCCTGAAGTCCCAAAGTAAATCTGGCTCGTAGATCTGAGGACGCCCGAGAACTATCCCAAACATCAGATCTATGATGCGATCAACCTGGCATTGACCGCCTCAGAAGGAAGGGGATGTTGTAACGTCAATACCCCCCGAAGACTGGAGTCGTGAAGTAGTGTAGACCGTGGATCTAAGGATCCTTTGGGACCCCTCTTGACAGTTCAATCATGGGGATGCGTATAACATGTTGAGAGCACGTGGGGGCCTACGTGTCGAATGACGGTGTTGCTAGGTATGGCGACCTCGTGGAAAGGTAAGGGAATGTCGGTGCCTTGAGGTAGGCGCCATGTATTCTTATCGATGTGTCTTGGGATGACAGATGTCCCTCTAAGAATGGCCTGACAATGGGACCCAAGGGACCCTTGAGCAGAAGATACGATCCGTAGATCTCTGGAGTTACGTGGATACCCTCGGACTGTCAGATCTAGGCTATGGTCAGCCCGGCGTTGACCGACTCCAGAAGAATTGAACTGCAAAGGCATGCGGACTCTCAAAGTCGCAAGCAGCCGAAGGAGATCTGAATCGTCCATCAACTGGGACACATGTCAGTATATCGTTAACTCCGGAGGAAAGCCACTCTGGAGGATTTGAAGCTTGGTGCTTCGAAAATCCCTGAAGCTCGGAGTAATGGAGAGGATCTCAACCATTTGTCATTTGGGGACGTATGGCAAACGATCTGTTACTTTAGAGGATAGCCACTTCGAAGAAAAGTGGAACAAGAACCCTTGAAGGCCCGGAGGCTGGAGTCCACCTGAGTCGTCGATCTCAGAGGAAAGGTGTCAGAAGATCTGAAACTCCGGAAGGATTGCACTTCGAAGGTTTGGAGCTGTGAGTACTTGGGAATTTGTCGAAGCTCCAGAGCTCAAAGTTTCTATGGGTCATTGATCTGGAAAGGGAGAAGGGACCGTCGATCCCTCTAACATCATTTCAAAACTTTGCCAGTTCGAAGTTTGGTAGAATTGGTGAGAGGTGAAGTGAAAACACCTGGAGCCTGAAGCTTCGAAGCACCGAATTAGGCACCTGTTGTCTTGGTGTATGGTCATAACCCATGGTCGTATGTGATTGTAGATGGATGGAATGGGCTAGACATAGAATTTAAATATGAAGGTCAAACGCCGAATTCCCCGCTATCTTGTGAGTTAGCCAAGGATCAAGCCCAGTCGTGGGATTGGTTGGTGGATGAATCTCCACCATAGATTTAGGAATGTTGGAAGCTCTGGGATATCAAAGAACTCATGATGATTCTTATTGAGTTGGATCCACATGAAATCCACGTGGTTCCGACCATTGAACACTTGAGGAATTTGGGAGAGGTATATCTGCAAATTCTGAGCTTGGTTTTGAGAATGGAGATCATGGTTAGAAGGATCTGGACGAGCAGAATGTGATAGATACCCCGAATGGAGGATTGGAGATAGTCAAGGAAAATGAAATTATGATGCCCCACCTCTTAAAAGAGCACTTAGGGGTCGGGTGTGTTACAAATTAGTATCAGATCACGTCAACAACACTTGGCTTGCTTGGGCTCATGCACGAGTCGTATAAAAATATTTTTGGAGGACTTTAGGGGGTAACACCCTATCTTACTGCATTCCTAAGAGGTTTAGTCTAACCTCTAGCAAAGAGAGGAATGAAACCGTCTATTGTTTATAGATGTTTTGGAAATCTACACTGTGTGTTGTTAGCGTTTCCAAATAAAGAAGTTGACTTCACTGTGCAATTGTACGTGTTGTTGTACAGTCATAATATTTGGTTACCTAGGATAAGATGAGCATGTGGAGATTATTATTCCTTTAATGAAGGATTAAACCTTGTATATGTGTATAACCCCTCACGATCAAAGGAATGAGTCTGGTGACCATTCTTTGAAAAGGGAGAACATGCACAGGTCTCGGGTTTCGAAGGGAACTGAGAAACGAATTTTTGTTTCTGGGTACATGAATTGTTGGGCAGGGTTTTTCTAATCAAGCTGATAAATAGAGTTGTAGAAATACAGAGTGATTGAGTGAGAAATCACAACAGCCTCCCTTGCTTAGTGGATAGGAAACTAATATGCTAGAATTCTTGTGGGAGGAGGAGAGTGACCTCCGTCCCTGACTGTTGCTGAACAGAAGTAAGAATTATAGGTGTAATGGTCAAGATTGATCTTGACCTGAAGATACTTTGGATTCCTGAACTAGGATACTTAGTAAGTAACATAACTCGAAATTGCATTTGGGCTTTAAGGGAATAGTCCAAATGTTATTAGACATTGAAGTTTTATTATAATTAAGGTAGAATGATTGATTAAATGTGGATCCTGAATGTGGTAAAGGAAGTGTTGGG
>SNQJ01S0090763.1:12594-33241 GCA_010110895.2 Picea sitchensis
TGCACTTGTTTATGGTACAAGTTGATTACAGGTTGATGCATGGTTCACGTTTACTACTATAGGTTTACAACGATATATCTCACAATGATAGTGTGACAGTGGTTCCATCATTCTACTTCTACTACAGGGCGGTTGGACGGGAAAATGACAGGTGGTTGTAGCTGGAGAACATAGGGCATTGTAGTCTCATTTTGGTTGTAGCTAGAAAATAGGGGAGTTGGATCTTCCTTCAGGTTGTATTCTAAGAAACAAGGGGGTTGGAGTCTCCTACCAGTTCCAACTGGAAAACAAAGGAAGTTGGTGCTTCCAATGAATGTAATTCTTCAAGACATATATGAAAAAAACATTATGTGGTTTTCTCCTGCTTTGGGTTTCCACGTAAAAAACTAGTGTACTTTATATGTGTATGATTGTTCATTTGTTCATTGCTTATTTACTCTGCAATTATTGGATGATAATGCTACATTGATATAACACTTGGATTATATGGTTAAAAATGATTAAATTGCTCTATTATTTATTCACCCTGTCTCAGTAATCCAACAGATGTAACTTGTTGCTGGATTTGTGTTAAATTAATGTTAAGTTGTGAGTTAAAGGATGGCTTGAATATTGTCTCAAATTTTGTAACTAATATGTTTTAGATAAGTAATTTTCTATTTAATATTTGGGAGCCACTGAAGTTTCGAGGATTATGATCTGAGTTATTTGATTGTTTTCAATAACCCTTCTGGATCTTAGGTAGGACCCTTCTTGGCACACCCAACTTAACCACTGCAATATCCTTCCCGCAGCGTTCTATCCAGGAGAAAAATCTGCTTCACTCCTTTCGCCTTTGCTCCTTCACACTAATTGCTCAACGACTAGCTCCTTTTCTCTGCTCTTTTTTTGCCCTGCGCGTGGGGAAAACAACCATGCGGATTTTACTCTATATCTTTGTGTTTTCCCAGATATTTTCGCACAACTTCTCCCTTATTAATTCGCTGAGTTGGGACGATTTCGGTTGGAGTTCTTTTACTCTTCTCTGGGTTTTTGTGGGAAATTGCCACTTGGTGCCTCCACTCCTTACTCTGCGATTGTGTTTTTTTTCTGGGCGTTTCTTTCCTGTTATGTTTCTAAAGTCTGAATATTTTGCCTCTGTCCCTTCGAGATCCTCAAATTGCCCGACATGTGGTTTCCCTGGCATTTTTATTCTTTCTTCTTAGCGAGAGCATTCTGGATGATCCTCAAATTGCCCGACATGTGGTTTCCCTGGCATTTTTATTCTTTCTTCTTAGCGAGAGCATTCTGGATTTTATCTAATTGCTTGACAACGTATTTCTTCCCCCAACATCTCGGAATGGCCCTCTACACTCAAGCTGGAATCGTCCAGTGGTTGAGGAATCCACTCAGCTATTCATTGACTAGCCTCTGCGTTTTTGGGGCTCAACATCTAAAACCCTAAAACCCTGCGCCCTCACCCGAATTCTTACTCCGCGTTGTGTCCGGGTTTACCTCTGTGTGTTGGTTAATGGAAATTAAAGTTTGGTGAACCCCCATTAAATATGAAGTGGGACACGCGTTGCTGCGATTCAGGTGGAATTTAACCACAGGATTTTTTGCCTTGCATAATTTCCGTGGTGAATTAAACAGTCGCCCAGAACCTTGACCGTTGAGTCGGTAGCTGCACCAGCAATTTCCAGCTCCTGCCCTTTTAATTTTTTTACTTTCCTACATTTTTGGTGGAGAGTCAAGCAATGCGACCAATCATCCGTACAATGCAATCTGAGTCCTTCAACGAATGCATTGTACGGATGTTTGGTGTTATCTTAATCTCGCACTTTTAGAACACGAGTGTCACATGTTTGTTTAAGCCTTCTTTATCTCTTGCACGATGATTCGCAGTGTCGATGAATGACATAGTTAATAGAATGCATGCACGCAGTAAAACAATGAATGATTAGATAATTAAATCATTTTATTACACGCACTGAATTTTTATTGCAATGCATGATGTTAGACCCCAAACTCCTCGCGTGAAGCGAAACCTTGAAGTAAACACTGATATAAGAGACTTTATACCTACTTGCATGTAATGAATTGTGATGTGGTCACTGATCGTTAGACCTTAGATTCCTTGCGCAATGAATTAAATGATGATACTCTTGTGCCTAAACTCTAGGAGATGAATGATCTTATGTATATGATCAGATTTTCTTATGCAACAAATACAATCGTTTACCTTGTGCTTTCTCTTATGTTTTCGTATATTGGATTAGCAACCCTTGCTTGCGTAATGGATGTGCTAATGGATCACTGGATTAACACTCCTTAATTGTGTCATCGAATGTCTTGATGAATGATGGATCACAAGATCTACTTTCGCTATTAGATTTATCAATGAATAATGGATTAACAACCTTTAAAGCGCCATTAAATCATTAACTAATGATCAATGTAGACATTAGACTTCTCGTGCCTATGAATTTTATGTCATGTGTGATGGTTTAGAAATGGTTTATCTTGCGCCTTGGATTATGGTGATGAATAGGTGTTAGGATTCCTTACGCTTTGGAATAAGTTGATGCATAAATGTTTACACCTTAGTTATCTACCACACTTGTCACAATGTTACAGTATGATTCCAGGGAAATGATTATTGGTGCAATGATCGATAAGTGAATATGTTAATATGGCAATGGATCATGTGTTTACCTTGAAAATGAGGTTGATTATTGTAATTGACGATTGATTGAATCACACACCTAGACGTTAAGAGGATATTGTTGCACCTTAAAAATTTAATAAGTAGATTATTTGCACCTTGATGATTGTTGAACGTTAATATTTGTACCTTTAGGCATCGTCATTAATTGTAGAGCACATTAATGTTGGGGTTGCTGTTAAATGGTGTTAATACATTGATATGTGTGTCGTGGTTAATGGGGATGATGTGTCAACATTATGTCGTAATTGATTATTAATGTGTTATTATTGTTCATTGAAATCTGTGATTGATGTGTCATTGATAGGGATGATTTTAAGGATGAAAATTTATATTAAAATTTAGAAACATGGGCTAATCTTACTAGTCCTTAATATGCAAAATGTAAAATGTTTGGCGATAGTTTTGTAAAACTATTCAAATTTTGAAGGATTTTATATACTTTCTATAAACTTTTGGTGATTTTTACGGTAAAATAATTTTATTCTATGGAGTTTGGGCGAATCGTTTTTGGAAAAAATGGAAATTGGCAAATCTTTTTTTGGGAAAAACGATGGAAAATTAGTCCATTTGTGAAATTTAGCCCCTAAAATCATCAATGACTCATTGATGTTGCTAATTATTATGATGTTTTAATTTTCCTAATGCAATGAAAAAAAAACGGCCTTTGTACGTCACTTGTGTGTTGTAACGGTGAGGCTGTTACAAATGCGTACAAAACAAAAAAACAATACCCTAAGTCATCCTCATGATTTATAAAATTGTTACATACCGCAACATTGATGCTTGTAATCCTCCCCACCAATGACCTCTAAAAGTGCTTCATTTGCAATAAAAAAAGTAAAGAACAAAAACATAATATAAAGAGTGAGCATCCAAGAAAACCTAAACCTCATGCAGAAAGCCATGTTGTTTGCACTAAAATCACGTCTCTATTCTTGTCCTTTCCTACCATTTCTCCACTACTAATCCTTCATTTCCACTTAGATTCAGAGTGTCTCAATATCTCGCCTTCTGAATTCCCTCTTCATGTATATTCATTGCATATATACCTCCATTTTTCCAGGTGAACATCCAAATATCACATTTCCCTCCTATTTTTAGATAAAAACAAGAACACTAATGCAACCCACCATCCAATTATGCTTACTTGTTGCATGCATGCTCCCGTTGTCCTCTGTATGATCCTTCCTTGAATAAGATTCTCAGTAACCCTCCTCTGTGAGCCACCCACACAGATATTTAAGGATTCTAGAAATATATTTATATTTATATCATGCTAGAGATTGAAGCCTTCTTTTTCAGATGCACCACAAAAGACCCGTAGGATCATATTATTGCATTGCTGCTTCACATATTAAGAGAAAAAAGTTTTAATTTATAAAAAAAATTGATACGACTCACATTTTTCTCTTTGATCTCTCATAAAATCAGGGAGAAAGTATGAAGCCCAGATTCTTTTGGCAAGCCAATAATGAATAATATTTACGTAGATGCTTCATATTATTTCAGTATCTCATATTTTGAAGACAAATTTGATGTATACCAAACACCGCCAAAACTTACCACCCAAAACTTAGGGTATTAGTATGACACATGTATATTCCATCGTTGTTATTCAATACCAAATTGTAAAACTATGATATCCAAACTTAGGGTATTAGTATGACACATGTGTGTATATGTCATCGTTTTTATTCAATACCAAATTGAAAAACTATGAGCAGGCATAAGTGCATAATCCAAAACTTTGAGTAGGCATAAGTGCATAATATAAGTAAGAAACCATGCATAAATATTATCGCACAATTTCATGTACTTAAGACCATATTTCACTTATACATCCATATTATTACACAACTCCACTAACTGAAGTATTTCAACTAGTTCATCTGAACTTGGAATTGAACTTAAGACCTCTAACAGTCTTAAAAATCGGGAAATTTGTGATAATTATTATACATTTAATTATTATTTCAAAAAAATAATATTTATCTTTTATAAAGAGGAAATGTAATATTATATATTGTAAAAAAATTTACGACTTTGAAATTTGTGATAATTATTATACATTTAATAATTATTTGAAATTTTTTAATATCTATCTTTTATAAAGTGGAAGTGTAATATTATATATTGTAAAATTTTTGGTGACTTTTATGACAATTATCTTTTCACCAAACATTATTGAACCTTTATAAGGTCATTTTCGTTCAATGTCTCTACTAATTAAACATATCTACTAAAACATGTTCAACTTCTCTACAAATTAAACATAGTTACTAAAACATTTTCATAATTTTTCTATGTATGTATGCAGAAAAAATATTGCAACAGATTAGACCATCATCCCTATCAACCTGCCTTTGTGATCAAAATGACCTTCAATATTAACTTACTACTATTCAAAATGCCTAGCATATAACAATATTAGCATACTACTATTCAAAATGCCTAGCATAGAACTAATGGGATCTTAATACTTATGGAACCACCTTCAAAACTATATTTGTCAACTTCAAGTTATTGGTCCTTGAGAGATTATCTGGGGAAACCAATTATTGGTTGGGTGTTGAAAAGGAAATTTGACATGTGCTTGATCAAATCATCCCAATGGACGCAATGATCACCACAAATCCTCATTTAGCATTTTATCATCTTGTATATAAGACATAGGCGAGAACTATTTTCTAGTTACATGGTGAAGTGAGAAGATAAGTCACTTGCCAAGATGTTAACACATTCACTTATTTTTGGTTCCATATTATTTTCATATGTTTTAATCCTATATTTAGGGAGGTACTTGAAATTCTTCAGAGTGGGATTCCTATCCTTTACTGTAAGTGGATATTTATCTCTCAAGGAAAGTACTTATAGAGTATTTCATTGTTGATAATTTTCTTGAAGTGATCTATGAAATTTATATTTTAATCATGTCATGAGATTGAAATCTTGTTAACCTTGGTTCCTACACACAATGAATAGGTGATAAAATCAAAAGTTAAGGAATTGAGTCTCAATGTTGACTTAGGAATATTGTTAAACCGACTAGTTTTTTAGTTTACAAAGGAGAGAAGTGATCTCTTCAAAGACTAAATCAACATGAAATGAGCATTGAAATTATCATATATTTGGTAGATGTGGAGGTTGATTTCACCAAACAATAATTTGTAGGTGGGAACTCTCTGGGATTTACCTTGCATGTGAAGAGTTTGAAACAACAAGCTTATAGTTGAGAGCCTAAAGGCATTCAAAGTGGTTACAGAAGTTGGAGATGTTCCAACACTACTCCTAATGATACTTCATGGACATGTTCATAGTGTCGCACATAACTTTGGTCACCCCTGTGATCAACTAACAATATGTGCATAACTCAGCTCTATGTTTTCTGAAGTTACTAAAATGAGATTTTCTCCATGAAGAAGTGAATCATCCTTCTTTCTTTAAAAACAATATCAAAGGAGATTGTCACACCCTGCTCAATGCTTGGGGTGTGACGATGCTTGATCTCCGCATGCTACACCAAAATTGGAATGCGTCGTTGCCACATGGTGCCTGTGCATAGGGTGCGACGATCCTCAAACAAGAGAAAAATAGGAAATTCACGAAAGTTCTAGAAGGGAATCTTCTAGAAGATGAGGTGGCCTCCGATCAATTGGTATCTTACTCGCTTCTCTGATTTAGTGGGATCATTATATTCTCCTCATCCATCCCTATTTCACCCTATATAGAGAGGGATCTCTCATGGGAAAGGCTAGGATTTCTAATGCATGAGGAATTCTGCTAAAGATTGTACTTGTGATAGATTTTCTTTAGCTCTCCAAGGTAGGTTGTGAATGCTCTTCATCAAAAGCATTGGATCAAAGGTGTGTGTGTTGAATAAAAGGGCCATTGGAAGGGACCTTGCAACATCAATGCATAGGTTGTATTCTCCACTTTCATTCAATATAATGCATTAGTACATTTCTTCCCTATAAAGGTGTCTCTACTTTTATTGTATAATTCCTTTATCTTATACATAGAATTCATTGCAATATATATATTGTTGTTCTCTCTCTTTGTTGGTTTGTGATTCTTAACAGTTTCATCATCCCACAAATCCAAATATGGAGTAGCAAGGATGATACTAGCGAGGATCAAACGTCGTTTAAATGGTAAGTCAATTGTCCCTCTTTGAACTAGTTTATATTACAATGAAATCTAAAGAGAAGCTTGTATTCTGCATTGTTTTGTTCTAGCTTCTTGTTGAAACTAGGGAGATTAGTTTGTGTCCGCACTTACCGATTTGTCCAATAAAAAAATTGGCGACCATACTGAGGAACGTCCTCTTTTGGTTTTTTTCTTCCTTTTTTTCTTTTAGCTTGCCTGCTTTTGGTCAATTTCACTTTCTGAGTCTTTGGGTGATCCATCTTGACTCCCTGGTTCTGAAAGTTCATTGAGAAACTCTGTCCTCTTTCCATTTTTTCCTTATGTTCAGTCATCTTTGCACCCTTCTTGTGTGAACCAGATCGACAATGTTGCACTGTGTTTTTCCCTTTTCTTGCGACGATTCTTGATCGTCACACTATGCTCTTCTGCAGCCTGCAACGATTCCTATAGAATTTTTTTGGAGTGACAGTCTACTTTTTCTCTTTGACTAGATTTGTCATTACTTCTTGGGGTGAATTTTTAGTCTTGGTGAATAATTATTTGCAGCCTGGTTTGCATCTTTTAGCCTTAATTTGATTATTTCTCAAGTGTTAAGAGTCTTTTTCATAAGCTTTATAAGTTTTGTCTTTGACTTCTTATTGCAAGGATATAATCTCAAGTCTTCATCCCTGAGTGCTTGCCAGATAAGTTGTTATTGATATTTTGCAAGTTTTGGATTATTGTTGTTTCGAAAACGATTTTTGTTTGTATTAAAAAAATAAGTTTTCTTATCTTTTCATTTTTGTTGGCATTATGAGTTTAGTTTGGGAAATAGTGTTGTCAGTGCATTGATATTCTTAGACAACTCTTTCTTTTTGAATTAGATCTCTGTTTTTATTTGAAAAGAAAAAGATTGAAGTTTTTTCTTCTATTAGTAAGTCTTCACAAGAATTTTTTTGCATTCAAATATTTGGAAAAGAGAAAATTGGAAAATTTAGTATCTTTGATTGTTTGGCATCAATATCATTCAAAGATTGAAGAAATTATTTTTTGTAACTCATTGTATTCTGGAAAAAGAAACCTTCTCCCTTATGTAATTAGAGTTCATCGAACGAAAAGATTGCATCTCATCTCTTTTTGAATTTTATTGGGTCAAGGTCAAATAATTCATTAGTTTCATCTCCGTTTCCCTTTTTGAGTAAGCAATATCCATTAAAATTTAGAATAATTTTAAATATATCTAGCAACTTTTATTTTCTAGAAATTTTATACACCAACATTAGGTAGGATAGCGCTTTGGAATAGGTTGTGAGGAACACTCTCCAAAGCATCAAAACACACAATAGTATCTTGTGATAGGAAGAGTTTAAATCCACTTGCTACATCTTTTCTTGAGAAGCCCTTCTAACACAAGGGTCAATCACAAGGTCACATTAGGGACGACAGAGTTACTCACCCTACTTTATTGGTCTTAGTGTAGATATTGCACATATTATTGGGGATAAATTGAGAAGAAACTCCTGTGTGGACCTTCTCAAGGCGATTTCAGGCTTAGATACCCTTCTCTTGCGTGTGGATTAGATTGTCGACTGATTCCCCAGTCATCATTTTTGTAATTGGTAAACTTAGTGGCCTATCTCTTTAGAGTATTTACACAAGGTGACTGTGGAGGGGAAAGTCTTCACGGTACCTGGAATTGATGTTGGCCAAACTCACTCGAGCTCCTTGGAGGGTATACCCACGATTATGTGTGGGAGCTTGCACCAGGGTGTAAGTCCATTAAGCAAGTCATCAACGTAACTTTTCCACCCGCTTTATCCTAGCCCCTTCTTGTCTTGATTTCATGACGTTGGATTTCATCACCAACTAGTGACTTCGAAATAAGAAGGTTTGTTTGCGTGTTTGATATCTATATTTTATTAGTGAGTGATGTTTGTTTCTCTAGTTGGCCATAGATTTCTTTCATTCTTTATTCGGTGTGGCCAACATCGACCCTCGTCGTTCACGTAGGATGCAAGGGTTACCTCTGGAAGAGACGAAATAATACGCTCCTTTTCTTCCTAAGTCACCAAAGGGTGTTTCCCTTGAAGGAGCAGTCAATAAGGAAGTGTCCTCTGAGATTGGTAGTTCTACTCCATTGGAAGAATCAACACTTCATGTAAATCCATTATAGAATGTTATACAAGATCCACTTTTGCTCCGAATAAACTCTTCGAGAGAAGTTTTTGTTAAGACTATACTAGAATACCTACTGGACCTTACACAGAGTTTGGTGTACATGATCCACCCTTTCAGAGTGAATCGTTTAGAATTCCGGTTCACACTGCTAGAATTTTCAATCCTAGCTCAGTCCCCGTCCGTTCTTTTTTGAGGACCTGCTCAGGACACAATATTTTTGATAAACTAGGAATGAGTCCAAATCAACCTATGTCATCACATATACCCATTACTTCCCCTTCTTATACAGTACCTTTAGATCATTTTACTGGCATGACGAGTAATGTTGCTACAGTTTCAGACCAGTTGTTGGTTGGTTCTCACAAAATCCTTCCTCTCCAGCTCACTAGTTCTACTATGGTCCCACAAGTTACACTTGTTTATGCCGGAAGTCTGGTAATAACTCAAGCTCCTATTGGAAAACCACTTGCTCCTAGATCAAGTTTGTCACTTCCACCCAGGTATAACACTCTTAATACTTCTATTGCTAATCCTTCCCAGAGTCCATCCAGAGGGCCTAATCTTTTTGTTCCACCTAGGTATAATGCTGCTAGCAGTTTTGTTCCCACACCTACCTAGGTTCTCTTCGAAGGACCTATAATTCCTCCTCCACCTCCACCTGGAGGATCTAATCGTCTTGGCCCAAGTAGCTCTAATCAATTTGGAGGCATAAGTCATTTTGTCACTTCTGGTTTTCAAATTGTTGTTAGAGGCCAACCTCAAGTTGGGGGGAAACCCCAATTTGGGGGTCATAACCTAGTGTATGGGAAATACATACCTAGATTACAATCTCAACCTTGGAATTTTCCTTTCTAAGGAAATCAACAACTGTCTGGGGGGAAAAATCCTCAAGTAAATTCTTTTGTACCCCCTAATCCCAAGAAACCATATCCAAGCTTTGTAAATCCTACCTGGGGTCAATATTTTCAGTCTAATGCTCATTTCCAAGGTAGCATACCCAATCAACCAACACATATTGGCTACTTGAATCAAAACCCTTCACCACCGAATTTGACGATACCATCTAACTATCTACAAACTTCTAATGGTCCTATTGGTATACCTACAAGATTGCCTCATCAAAATTACCAGTTTCCTCAAGTGAAGAAACAATTTCCATTTCTTGCTACTTTGGATTTACCAGATTTATCTAGGATTTTGAATGATCCTATTTTTAATTCTGCTTATTGGTCGGTCATACCTGGCAAATCACCATCAGATTCCTAAGTTTGATAGTTGATCGAGAGAAGAACCAAATAATCACGTCATGAAATTTCATCTTTGGTGTTCATCCTAATCCTTGATGGATGACTCCATTCGATTACGTATTTTCCAACGAACTCTTACGGTTTCGAAAACCAAATGGTGTATCGAATTGACATGAGGATTGTTCAATGATTTCAACACTTTAGCTATGGATTTCTTAACACATTACCAGTTACCGATATGATATGAGACATGAATCGAAATTTTGATTTGATTTAAACAATCCTCTTCTACTCATATTTCCGATCATATTCACGAGTGGAGGAGGAGAAGATGATTAAGCAAAGTTCCCCTTCCTGATCAATTATTGGTTGAATGGTTTACCAAATCACTTATCGTTCCTATATCCCATGATGTTTCCATGGGTGGTGTCGTCACTGAAGAGTACGTGATTAGTCTTCCTCAATACTTGGATCTCGTTTATTCACAAACAAGCATGCTATATGACTTGATCCTTGTTGCTCCTCACCCATATAAAAATCCAACCCCAACACCTCCAGTAACTTATCATGCTAGTGATGGTGTGATTGGCACTTTTCATGCTGAGACCAAGTCCAAAAAAGTAGTCATTCCAATCCCAAATCTACTACTACTAATGTACAAAATGTTACTCCTCCTACTCCTTCTGGTAAAACCTCTGAGGTTAATACGGTTCAGTCTACACCTACCGATAAAAATAAAAATAAAAAGAAATGGAAGGGTAAGAATAAAGAGGAGAAAAGTAATAATCAACAATCCGATAAACCCAAGACTCAACCTACTGATGATAAATAAAAGTGAAAACCTTGTTATCCTTATGTTACCTGTGGTGAGGATCATTATACGAAAGATTGTCCACGACGTGCTGAGGTTACTAGGTTCCTGCAAGTGAGCGAGGCACCTCCTACACCCTCCATTTTGTCACAACCTTTTCCTTCTCAATAGTAGGACCAAGTGGTTATTCATGACCAACCTTCTCCCTCTACCATGTCTTATGTACTTATGTGTACTATTGACTCCAAGAAGAACGAAGTTGCAGTCGCTACTCGAGCCAAAGATTATTCTCCTTCTAAAGATAAAGTTGATGATCCACCACCTCCATTGGTTCAATATCCTTCATTAACTTAACCTCCCAATGGTCCTCTTCATCTCGAACAACCGAGTCTAGATATGGTTCTTTGTCTACCTCCTAAAGGTGTTGTTCATAAGTCTTCATTTAACCCCCACGCATGTGCCGCTCAAAACTACAGTATTGTAGACGATCTTGCACATGAACCTTCTGCGATGTCGGATCTCGAAGTCCTTCAAATTTTTCCTATGAAATGGAAGGAAATGTTAAAGGTTATTGGTGGAATTCAACCTACCGATACAAACTTGATAATATTTGACATGAAAGATCACATTCCAAGGCTCCCTCATCAATTAGCGTTTCAAATACAGGTCATTGTGGAAAAAAATAATATTTGTAGAACAATTGTTTATGAAGGAGCTTCAAATTGTGTCATGTCCGTCACTTGTTGGAAATCCATTGGCTCTCCTTCCCTTACCGAGTCACACAATACTTTGAAAGATTTTAATGGTACATGGTTTAAACCTTATGGTGTTCTTCCTTCATTATCTATTGTGTTAGAAAGAAAATAAATTACTGTTGAGGTTGAGGTGTTTGATGTGCCTCTTGATTATAACCTTATACTTGGCTGTAATTGGATTGATTCTATGCGTGCAATTGTTTCTACTATTTTCTGTGTGATACGTTTCCCTCACTAAGGAAAATTTGTTATTGTAGATCAGCTCGCCTTCTTTAGTTCCGAATCACACACTAGTAACGTTCCATTTATAGCGAAAACACCTCATGGTTATGAGAATGTCGATGTGGGTCTTTTAAAGGATTCATCGTTAATGGGCATCTTCCCCATTCCACCACCCGATGTTCATCCTCCTTTTTTCGCTTCTATTAACATGATTTTGACCACTGTTGGAAAAACTCCCGAGTCTTATGACCCTTGGATAGTACCTAGCTTGTCCGACTGTCTTTTTTATGGAAAAAAAATGCCTTTAAGTCTAGTAGAATTAACATATCGAGCTATTCAATCGGAAACTCCTTCTCCTTGTTCTCTCTTAGATACGTCTCCTGATCTGCTTCACGTGGTATTTCACACTGATGAGATGATCATGAAAGTTATGTCCATGGAAGACACGCCATGGGATGATGGGCATCATCATTCTATTCTCTTCCTGGAACTCGAGATTATTGAGAGTTACCAACGGATTTTGAATCTGTCTACTATCATTACTATTACCCATGTTCCTAAACCAACACGTGATTTTTTGTATGAAGGGAAATTTGGAAATATTTCACCCACCATCCCTCTAGATATTTTGATTACGCCTGGAATAGTGAAAAATGTTCATATCGGTGCCTCATGTTCTCCTGATGAGATTCGAATTTACAAGGCCCTTTTCCAAGAATTTTGTGACGTTTTTGCATGGAGTTACGAAGAGATGCCTGGAATCGATCCAGACATTGTTGTACATGAAATTAATACATACCTGAATGCTAAACACGTTCGACAGAGACTTCGCCTGGTCCATCCATACAAGGCTACTGCTATTAAACTTGAAGTTGAGAAACTTCTTAAAGTCGATTTTGTCTACCCTGTAGCATTGACTGATTGGGTGTCCAATATTTTTCTGGTTACGAAGAAACAAGACACGACCTGTGTTTGTGTTGATTATAGGGATATCAACAAGGATTTTCCCAAATATAATTATCCAACCCATTTCGTCGACCAGATCGTTGACGATTGTGCCGAGAGTGAAATATTCTCTTTAATGGATGGATTCTCCAACTATAATCAAATCAACATTTTACCCATGGATAAACACAATACTTATTTCATTTTCCCTTGGGGTACCTTCACATACCAGAAACTCCCTTTTGGTCTCAAGAATGTTGGTGTGAATTTTCAATGCACTATGCATTATTATTTTCATGATATTAAGCACATTATACAACCTTACATAGATGATTTATCGACACATTCCATGCATCACCAAGATCACCTGATACACTTACGACCCATTTTCCTACGTTGTCGATATTATCGCATATGATTGAATCCACATAAATGTGTTTTTTTTGTGGAGTCTGGACGACTTGTATTTATCGTTTCTACACATGGGATTAGGGTGGATCCTTTGAAGGTTGAAGCTACTCTCAATTTGCCTCCTCCTTCTACCTTACTCCAAATCCAAAGTTTGCAAGGGAAGGAAATTTTTTTATGTCGGTTCATTCCCAATTATGCTGAAGTAAAAAAAAGTTTCATTCGACTTCTTAAGAAGGGTCACAATTTTGTATGGGACAATACTGCTAGAAAATACTTTGAAGCTTTTAAACTTGCCTTAATCCATACACCACTCTTATTTCCCCCCGATTATAGTCGAGATTATTTCTTATACTTGGCTGCTTCGGACTCTACCATAGCCATGGTTCTAGTCCAAGAGGATGATTTTCATGATGAACATGTTGTCTACTATTTGAGTCGGAGTCTCACGAGTACCGAAAATAAATATATGCTGGTGGAAAAATTGGCATTGGCGGTTGTTCAATCTTTTCAAATTTTTCATCATTATATCTTATTACACAAAAATGCCATCATTTTCGATTGCAACCCTATGAAAAATATCCTTACATGACAATTGTTGGGGAGGAAATACTCCAAATGGATAATGATTCTCCAGGAGTTTGATTTGGAGTTTGAGAGGGCTAAGTCAAAGAAATATTTGGTTTTTTTCTGAATTGATATGTGACCTTCCCTCCACTGAGACAAAAACTATGGCAGAGGATTCCTTTCCTGATGAGTCTTTCTTTTTGATCAGTTCAAACAACATATTGTATGGAGACATTATCATTTATCTCCAAACCCAAACTTTCCGACCTGATCTTTCTCATGTAGATTGTCATTGTATTCGGTATCAATCTCGTCAATACATTATCCTCGGTGATATCCTTTACTATCGTGGTATCGATTCCATATTTCGACGATGTATAACCTATGATGAAGTTGAGAAAGATTTAAATGACTATCATTCCGGAGCATGTGGCGGTCATATGTCTGGGCATGCCACTTCCCAAAAGATCTTATGAGCTAGTTACTTCTAGCCTTCGTTGTTTAAGGATTGCTTTACTGTCGTTCAAAAATTCCATGCTTGTCAAACGTATAACAATAATATCTGATCACATCCTACTCCTCTTTACCCTATAGTTTCCATTGGTCCATTCACTAAATGGGACATTGACTTCATGACATGTAACCCTCAATCGGTCGGGGGGCATGGATACATTATCATAGTCGTGGATTATTTCACTAAATGGGCTGAGGCGATGCCTACATTTGATAATATTGAGAAAATTGTAGCGTTGTTCTTAGTCAATCATATCGTCACTCATTTTGGTGTCCCTCAAGCCATCGTCACTGACCATGGTAGCCATTTTCACAATTTCATGATGTTTGAACTTACCGATAAGTTGGGTCTTCGACATGAAAACTCAACCCCTTTCTATCCACGGACCAATGGCCGGGTTGAAGCAATCAAAAAAGTTCTAACTACTATGCTTCGACGGATGGTAGGAATTCACAGGTCAAGATGGCACATGATTCTCTTTTCAACATTATGGGCCTATCGGACATCCGTTAAATCTTCCACAGGGTTCACACCTTTCGAGTTAGTATATGGTATCGAAGTTATTATGTCGATTGAATGTGAAATCCCATCTTTGAAACTATTTGTCGAACTTCTCCCTAACACCTCAGCCGAAGAAGAACGTCTCTTATATTTGATACAATTAGAAGAGACTTGTCATGACGTTGCATTAGTCATAGAAACCCAGAAGAAATGTGTCAAATCTCAATACGCCAAGCATGTAAAACCACATGTTTTTTCTGAGTGTGATTTAGTTCTCCTTTACGAACAAGATTGTGACTTATTAGGGGTCGGTAAATTTGAGCCCATGTGGTGTGGCCCGTATATCGTTAAACGAGTGTTGGAGAAAGGGGCTTATGAGTTGGTGGATTATGATGGAATTCCTTTGGTTGAACCCAAAAATGGGCTTTACTTGAAGAAGTACTATGCTTAAAATATTTTTTGAATGAGTGCTTTTTATTTTAGTGTATCATACTCTAGTGTTCTTTTTTCATTTCTTGTTCTGCCTTTAAGCTGCTTACCTTGCATTGTTCTTGGTTTCCATATGTTGGCATCCTCACTACCCTATGTTAGCTTTTCTAATGGTGCCATTCACAGTACTCAAAACCTAGCGTCTGTTGCATGGGAAATCTATGCACCTACTGCTAGCGGGAAATCCCCCCTTTAACTACACCAGGGTTTAAGATTTAGACAGAGCGAATGGACATATAAAAGTCAATAAATTATCAACTCTACCCCAAACATACCAAAGAAAATGAAAAGGAAGAAATAAGAGAGAAGATCATGTAACTACACCTTTTATCCCACGTCTAGTGATGATCTCCTCAAGATTGGTAGTTCCAATGAATGCACATCTCCTCCCAAGGATGAATTGCATCCAAAGATAGGAAAAAAAGGAATATAATCATGCTATTATATTCATGAGTTAGGGTTAGATGCCAAATGCTAAGTATAAATAAAAGAAAATACACAAAACATCATCATTTGGGACATGGAAAAGAGATTCTTTTATTCATCAAACAAATATTGAAACTTACAATCTGTGTCAGCCACCGTTATGCAAACCTGTTCTGGGATCCTCTTCACAATGCTCCAAGTGAACCTTGAATGGGATTATTCTCTCAATATTCTGATCACCTCAAGGAAGGGAATATATTGAGTGGAGGAAGAAGGGGTTGGTGAGAGAACGCTGAGGCAATATCTCACAAAAGGTAGAAAAATCTTGGGCAAGGAGGGGAAGTGAAATTGGGAAGATTTTCACTGTTCTTATGCTTGGATGTGAAATGATACCCCAACACCTCCTTTTATATGACAAAAGGTTGGTTATTTAGTTAGGTGATGGGTTATAGCAGGTGGATTAGTTGGGAAACTTCCAATAGCCCATGAATTTCAACGAATTCCTTGCAACTTTTTAATTTTTGCAACTTTTGCAAGTATATGCGGGTTGTCTACTGTGAAACAAGCATATGTATGTGGGATTTAGTGATGTAGCAAGCGTATGTACATCGATTGTAATGGTGCAGGGCATGTACATCTTCTAAAGAATGTTTTTTTAAGAAGAGCTTCTCAGTAGTGCTTTGGAAAAATATGCAAGTAAGAGGGCCAAGGCCATGTATGCATGAGTAGGGAATTTTAGGCCTATAACAGATGCCCCCTAATGTGTGTGGTCATAAGAGAAATTGATGGCCGAAATACATAACAATATCTTCACGAATGTTCGAAATCGAGTGAGCTCAGTACTAGAGTTTAGGAGGTGCCATTTGCAAAACAAAAATCGTCTCTCCGAGGCAAGCATACCCATGATTGAGATGAACTAAATCATGGTTTCCAATCAAATACACTACAGATCCATGTCATGTAACTATATAAATTGTATCCGCGAGTAATACACAATGGATCTACATCTCAAAATCAGTCGAAGATATACAAGTATAGTATCCATCTTCAAGAAGCTAGTGATGCCCGATGGTTGAAGATGAGGTATTAATAGCTCAAGCAACAACTTAAATATCTTCAAAAATCAGGTAGGAGTATAATGAGAGTGTATAATTCACTACTATGAGGTCTTCGACCACTCTTCGGGAAAAGTCATGAAGATCTCGATGATCAGGTAGAGAAATTCGTTGATTTCGAATATGGAATTGACTGGACTCTCGTAATGGATGACTCATGAAGGTCAAGAGAAAAACTGTAGATAGATTGACTCAGGTTGAGTGAAACTTCCTTTGGACAAAATCACGAAATATTATCAAACTCATGCAACATGACATTGACATAAGTTCACGATGAAGGAGGCAACGCAAACTCTCCATGTGATTGGAAGAATAACCAAACAGAGGAGGACACAACTCTATGTAGTGAGAACATCTTCCTAAGGTCGTACTAGATCATAATGCTTGATGAAAAAATGGAAGGATGTACTTTGTCCAAGGGTGATTCTCTGTGCTGCTAAAAAAAGAATGAATATTTCTCGTCCCCTCTTTTTTTTTTCTTTTTCTTTTGTCTTTTTCAAGTTTTTAAGATATTGAAAAATAATAAAATAATGCTATGTTACAAAGGAGGAATGAGTGTCATGAGCAATCATACTAGTTCCAAGTGCAAGGAACATACTAATTCTCATAGCAAGGAGACATGTGCAGGAAAAGGACAATTGGGGAAAATTACTCCATGGGTCAAGGTGTCAGGTCGCAGAGGCAAGAAGTGCTACAAGGCTTGCGTATAAGGCATGCTTCAAAGGTTCAGTTGAGAGCAACATGGAGACGCCATTAGGCCAAAGACGCAATGATTAGACTTGCAAATGCGATTAAGCAAGACACAATGAGACCCCTTCTATGTAATTTTTACAATCCTAGAGAAGGTAAGCTCAGTAGCTTTCTCACGTTTAGAGAGTCTGAAAAAACACAAAAATAAGACTCCATAGAGTACCTTTTTTAGAGATAGTCTAGTCGGTTCAAAAAAGGTTAAACTTGCACTGAAAATAGGTTTATTCAAAACCATTTTAATGAGTGTGACAAAGACAAGATCACTCGACAATCTTTTCAATTTTAAGGAGTTTGAAAAGAGCTTAACTATGGACTCACAACCTTTTTCTGAGTTTAGTCTCCTTAGCCTGAAAAATTATAAAAGTAACCAAAGATAAATCTCCCGATGAGACGAATCTCCCAAGGCGTACCTTTTTTTGCTATAATCTACAGGCTGGAAAAAGGGTTAAACTCATGCCAGTAGATTTTCTTCTAGACCAATTTAACTAGTGTGAAGGAAGAAGGTCACTCAACAATCTTTTCAATTTTAGGGAGTTTGAAAAGAGCTTAACTATGGACTCCAGGGGGGTTCCTTTTCCGTAAGTAATCTCCAAGGCACGGGGAAGGTGATAAACCAAAACCAAGGAGAATGTTCCTTTTTCGAAGATTTAGTCCCTCATGCCCGAAAAAGGGTTAAACTTACGCTTGAGAATACTCTTCTAGCGAACCAAAGTTCCTAGAGAATACCTTTATTCATAGAATTAACCGTCTGGACCAAAAAAGGGGTAAACTACCGCTGAATAGATGCTCCTTCAAATTTGATTTTGTTGAACGTGAAGGGCAACAAGATCGCTCGACAATATTTTCATTTTTAGAGAGTCTGAAAAGGGATTAAAGAAGACTCCAGAGGGATACTTTTCTCAGTTAATCCAAATGATACCGAAAAGAGAAAATATAGTCTCATTGGATGTTGCTTTCGAATTTCAAAGCGAGCTTGAAAGACAACAAAGCATACTCATGAGGGAGTCCCGCGGGGTAGATTCTACACAAACACTACGAACATATAAAGGGGAAGCCTGAAATAACGTCGAATTAGGATGGTTATTATTAGATTCCAGCTGGTCAATAGTGACAATGATTCCATTGTGAGGGAAATGCATCACTCGGAAGAGCGTAGACACCACAAAGTTCATAACATATACATAATCATGCCCAAGAAGCATATTGAAATCTAACGGGCTTTACACCACTATAAAATCGACAAGGACAATGTTCCCACCTAACAAGATAGGAAACTGAGGAATAATCCCCAAATAGTCACTAGGATGTCTGTCAAAATCCAACAAATCATGTGATGCAGACACAAGCTCGCGAGAACCCAAAGCTTTCCAAACCGAGGAAGACAAAATACTTGCAGAGGCTCCTTCATCTACAATACATCGATAAATGTTTTTTGAATTAAATTCAACCCTTATTTGAAAGGGTGTAGAAGAAGGAAGAAGAGGCTCAACAAGGTCATTCCAATGAAAGGAAACCATCCTAGGGCTTGGAGGGGGTGTGCTTGAAGTGAGCGGAATGCCCCCTTGTTATGAAAGTACTGATGTAATGTACCTCAAATTTACCATAAAAAAAAAATTCTATGACATAATTCAACTTCGTTTAAGCTTAGAATTTAAGAGAAGGTAAGTTTCAATTCGATCCATAAAGACATCATTACACCAGTCTAGTTTACTTCGAACAGAAAATTGTCAAAGTAATCAGTTCTGCACATTTCATTATGCTTGTGATTGCAAGTCTGGATCTTCATGACTGCTATAACAATAGGTAACTTGACTGTCTGCTATGTGCGCGTGTAAAGGCGATATTATCATTTTTACTGTAGGAAATTCGCTTTAACTCTCTATTAACATCTGTACTTATTTCCACCTACAAGTAAGTATATACCCATATCCTTCTCCGTATAATAATTTAGGTACTTGTCATGCCCCGTAAACAGTGACCTGTAATATGAACCGTTATTATTATACTTCTATCCCGGATGAAGATCCTCCAACGTTCTCTACCAGTCCATACATTACAGTATTTGAGTTGTTCCTATAACAATAATTCCTACTATGTTCCTATAGCTTTGTGAAGAAACAGAGGTCAATCGGGTTTCGGTGATCACAAATGCCAAACAAAACGAAGGACCTCGATGTTTTCCAGAATCCGAAATATGGAAAGACTATGGGCCAATACTTCAGGATTTCGGGGTTCGGGGTTTCGCGAGTGTAAAAGTCAAACATCAACACACACAACAACTCCCGAAAATGTGAAAAGGGAAAGGTAGGACTCACATTTCGGGGTTTCGAGGTTTGGAACTTCGTGAGTTCCGGTGTCCAAACGTCAACATAAACAAACTTCCAAAAATGCGAAAAGAAAGGTGAGTCCCACATTTCAGGATTTTGGGGTTCGGAACTTCGCGAGTTCTGGTGTCCAAACATCAACATGAACAAACTTTCCAAATGCGAAAGAAAAGAAAGGTGAGACCCGTATTTTGGGATTTCGGGGTTCGAAACTTCGCGAGTTCCAATGTCCAAATATCAACATAAACAAACTTTCGAAAATGTGAAAAAGGAAAATAAAGGTGAGACCCGTATTTCAGGATTTTGGGGTTTGGAACTTCGCGATTTCCATAGCCAAACATCCAACGTACAAAACTTCCTAAATTGTGAAAAAGAAAGGAACTAACATTTCAGGATTTCGGGATTCGGGGTTTCAGGGTTTCAAATGCTAAACAACAACACACAACAACTCTCGAATTCCGAAAGGTGAAAGGGTGGAGACTGTAATGTCCCCCACCTCTTAGAGAGGTGATGAGGAGACTCAGTGGCCTGGGCACCCCCACTAGGTCATAGTCTCACATTGA
>SNQJ01S0090763.1:33251-47812 GCA_010110895.2 Picea sitchensis
GTAGTTAGTGATTCCAAGAAAGAATTTGGCTTGGGATCATTACATGTCCAAACATCAACATAAACAAACTTCCGAAAATGCGAAAATGGAAAGGTGGGTCCTACATTTCGGGATTTCGGGGTTAGGAACTTCACGAGTTCCGGTGTCCAAACATCAACATGAACAAACTTCCGAAATGCGAAAGAAAATAAAGGTGAGACCCATATTTCGGGATTTCGGGGTTCGAAACTTCACTAGTTCCAGTGTCCAAATATCAACATAAACAAACTTTCGAAAATGTGAAAAAGGAAAAGAAAGGTGAGACCCTTATTTCAGGATTTCGAGTTCGGAACTTCGCGAGTTCCATAGCCAAACATCCAATGTACAATAATTCCCGAATTGCGAAAAATAAAGGAACTAACATTTCAGGATTTCAGGATTCGAGGTTTCAGGATTTCAAATGCCAAACATCAACACATAACAACTCTTGAATTCCGAAAGGTGAAAGGATGTGGGATCAACACTACAAGATTTCGGGATTCGGGGTTTCGGGGTTTCAAATGCCAAACAACAACACACAACAACTCCTGAATTCCAAAAGGTTAAAGGGTGTGGGACCAACACTTCGGGATTTTGGGATTCGGGGTTTCGAGGTTTGGAAAAGCAAGGGAACTTCGTATAAATGTAACCAGCAAGTCCCAAATGCCGAAAATCACATTATTTTCATAATTCTAAGATTTTTTCCTTGGACTGGTATTCTTACTTTTGTTCTGTGAAACAGTGGGTGTAGAAGGATTCAATATCCATTTACTTATCAGAATTCCAAAAAATCTAACTTCTGAATTTTATACGCATATAATCTATAAAAGGGGTACAATAGGGTAACAGGTTCTATAAAAGGTAACTCCTATTATGTTCACTTAGAGCCTCTTTAAACAATGCATTAAATGTCAATAGTACTAGATCTATGCATCTATGTAAATACAAGAATAAGAATATCATTCCATCAGAGTTTGGAAATTATAAATGATGATCTGAGGGATCTGAGTTTGGTTTCTGGGGCTTCCCAGAATTCTTTAACTTTCCGAATTTTGTACATCTAGTATTTTGACTTCAAATTAAACCTAGCCCGTAGATGGACCGACTTTCTTAAACTCAACTTCTATAAAAATAAATTTCCCTAGCACTTCCACATTTCGGGAGGGACCACTCCAGAATTTACACTGTGATTGTACATTTAATACCACGACAAACGTCATCCATTGAAAGAATTATTTCAAATTTAGAAACAATTAGATGCATAATGTCAGTTACACACAAAACATTCAAGAACAGAGAGGGAAAGGTTTACATTAACACAATTAGATATAATCACACAACAGATACCTGCCATCAATCAAAACATAGCCATTCAAAATAGAGAGGGGTAGATCAACATATATGAATCCAAACCATGAGAAGACAAAGGGAACAACCATGTTCCTCCCAACCGTAGAACATGGCAGCCAAAGTCACTTGCCCGATTCACCCCCTAGTCTGACCATGAATCCATGAGGGTGAACTTGGACACTCCTCCTCAGCAATGTCCTTCAATTCCAACAGTTATCCTCTTGCCTCACACTTACTCAACAGTGCTCATAACAACAAAGCAATTCTGTTTCAGCAGGCTCCTCTTGCCTCACGCTCAATCCACAGTGTTCATAACAGCAAGAGAGCTCAGAAATCTTTTCCCAACATACTTGGCAACGTCTTGCCTCCTCGCATATGCTATTTATCAATTTTTTGCCCAGGTTTTTTTCCCTCCTTTGGGGATTTTCGCAGCTCTCTTAATCCCTTATTTTCAGGGGTTGCCAGTGGCCAAATCCCTGATTTTCCACTTCTCATAATCAGCCTATAGGTAGTTCCAACATGTTCCCCACTCATGGAGTCATGGTCAACTGATTTTAACATGGCTATTCCATTTGTCCTCCTGCAATTAATATAAATATTATGTTGTGATACAAGTGTCATAGTATAATAGTTAGTTGAGTCCAAACAGATCTCTGCCCAATAGTCACAATAATTAAATACAATTATTAAATTCGAAATTTGGAATTGCCGTAAACGACAAAAATTTTCCAAATTCGAATTTGCCAAAAATGGAAATAAATTTCCAGCACACAAAAATAAAAATATTTTATTTTTGGGGGATGTCACAACTGAATTGGAAATGCTAAAAACATAGTCGATAGACACATCACTCTCCAAGAGAAGAGTGTGATTAACTGAAGATTTCATCGGTGTGACCACTTTGGTAGACTCGACACTCTCCAAGAGAAGAGTGGTATCAACCAAAGATTGCATCGGCGTGACCACTTTCTCAACCAATGGCTGAATAGGTTGTGAGACAACGTGGTCTAAATCCATATCACCCCCCAAAAGGGAAGTGGGATCGACTGAAGATTACATCGACGTGACCAATTTCTCAACCATTGGCTGAATAGGCTGCGAGGAAAACTCAAAAGACTCTTAATCATAAGAGCTTGCAGATAGGGACCACAATCTTCGTACCTTTGGAAGGCCAGGGCATAAATGAGTAAGGTGATCTCCCTTGCAAAGCTTACAAGGGAACTTAGGCTTACGTCCTATCCATCTAGGTTTCTCAATAGAATCAATTCCCCCAACATGAATATCAGTGGTTGGTTTCACATATCCAACATGACTTGTAGAGGTTGGTGATGGTTCAATAACATGACTTGCAGGGGATACAAACCTACTGCCAGTATGACTAGCAGTGACTGGACTTTTCCCCCCAACATGACTTGCAGAGGTTGGGTGCTTGCCCCCAACATGACTTATAAAGGCTGGGTGTTGGTCTTCAACATGACTTGCAGATGTTGAGGAACTATATCCAACATGAGTCATAGAGGTTGGTGATTTCTTCTTCCTATTCTTTCTCTTTCTATTTCATTTAGACTTCTGGTTACTAGTAGCTATACTTTCACTAGGGAAGGTAGAAGGAGGATGAGACGACTTTGTTGACAAAGGAACATCAAAATGATTCCCATGACATGAGGTGCTTAACTAAGAAGCGTCAAGAGAATTTAGGACATTCATAATGGTACCCAACCAAACAGATAGTCCCACATTCAACCCAGGAATGTACAAAGTGGCCATCAAAGGGACACCAATGTTTTCAAAAAAAGGAAAAGCAAAAGAATCCCCTTTTGAAGGGGTTCCTTGGTTGGTATCGTCGAGAAATTTGGACATGAATATACTATGCATAGGTTCTCCCCTTGTGTGTTTGTTCAAGTCCGTAAAAGTGTCACATATTGACTCTGGTGAACCAGTTTTATAAAAAACAACACCTATAAAGAGGCAGCTCCACATTTTTAAGTGGAAGACTGAAAATTACTCACGACTGACAGAATGGGAGGTCTACCACCTTAGGTCAGAGAACCAAAGTAGTGACTAACTAACTCACTATGGAAAACTAGGGAGCATAGAGCACATACTAAAATATTCCTAAAGATAAATCAAGAAATCGACTAACTAGTGGGAAAGACAGTTATGCCAATCGACATTAGCGAAACTAAATGGTGTAAGTGCAACTCGAACATGGAATCACCCTCCATGTATACTCTGTGAAGTGTGATCTGACATCAGCCCTAGGTACCACAGTATACCCCCACAGTCACATGTGTAAGTCCGTAAAATATGAGAAACTAGGTTTCCAACTCGCAGTCATTTACTAGGTGGGTATAGTCAACAGTCAAGCAGATCATAATGAGCAGGATAATAAGTCTGAATCCCTTTAAGGGTATCGAAAGAAAATGGTCTGGAAGACAACTGAGGATCTCGAATGGATTCGAGGTCCACAAAGCTCTATAGGCAAATGCAATTGGTATTTTTCCCGAGAAAGACCCTAAATATACAATCCCCACTATGTTCAGTCCAACTTCGGAGGGGTTATCTCCTTTGCCTTTCCTCACGCGACCTCATGTTTATCCCCTGCGTTAGAGGGGGGTCTTGGCTAACGCTTATGACACTGGACTTAAATCATTCCCTGACTCAAAATCCAATGTTTGTTTTAAAGTTTCCTTGAAGAGTTTCCTCTTCACACCTAATTTAAGGCCCTAAAACCCTAAACTAGTTTGTGAACCATACAAACACAAACGTCTAATGTATTTTAGATTAGGTGTTATTTTTAAGGATTGATTTACACAAAGGGTGTGGTAGTGCAACTGATGTTCTTAAGACTCTTGCAAAAAATGAAACTTATAAGAACACTGGAAAAGAAGGATTATCTTTCTTAATTTTCTTTTGAAATGATTTCAAGATGAGAATAAAACACAACACTATGCTAATTTCGTTTTCTTTTTCAAATAACAATGCAAAGCAAATGCAAATAAAGAAAGAGACCTAAAAAACATTTTTTTTATTTTTTATTTTCTTCAAATCAAAGTCAAACTAACAAAAGAAGACTAAAGAAACAAGTAAAATGGAACTTATACCCAAGTTATGGCCACAGACAGAGACTCTAAGTAATTCATGAAAGTCCTGAGAAGTCTGAACTTCTATCAGGGAAGAGACAAACTCTCTTTTAAAAAAAAAAAAAATCATGAAACATAGATGCAGGCTATTGCATCAGCAGCCTACGTATGTACGCAAGATGTCTACTGTGCAAAGCACATATGTATGTGGGCTGACCCAAAATAGGGCACATGCACCTCTGAGACTTTTCAAAAATAAAAAGACAAGGAAAAATTACAAGGCGGGGAAAGTTGGTATGCACCTTGTAGGTGACCAGAAACCCTAAAAAGACTTAGTAAACTTTACTGAAAATCGAAAGGAAAACAAGAAACAATCAATCAAGCCAAAACCCCCTAAAAAAACGTTAGAGGCATTCCCCAGTATGGTCGTCAGTTCTGATTGCAGGAAAATCCCCCCTTTAACTACACCAGGGCTTAAGATCTAGATAGAGCAAATGATCGTCTAAAAGGAAATCAATTCTCAAATCTACCCCTAACATACCAAAGCAAATGAAAAGGAAGCAATAGGAGAGAAGATCAGGTAACTGTACCTTTTATCCCACATCTGGTGAAGATCTCCTCAAGATTGGTAGTTCCAATGACTGCACGTCTCCTCCCAAGGTTGACCTGCATACAAAGATAGGAAAACAAGAACTAAAAGCATGCTATTATATTCATGAGTTAGGGTTAGATATCAAATGCGAAGTATAAATCGAAGAAAATACACAAAAAATCATCATTTGGGATAGGGAAAAGATTCTTTTATTCATCAAACAAATACTAAAACTTACAATCTGTGTCGACCACCGTTCTGCGAACCTGGTCCGGGATCCTCTTCACAATGCTCCAAGTGAACCTTGAATGGACTTATTCTCTCAATATTTTGATCACCTCAAGGAAGGGAATGGATTGAATGGAGGAAGAAGGGGCTGATGAGGGAATGTTGAGGCAATATCTCACAAAAGGTAGCAAAATATTGGGCAAGGAGGGGAAGTGAAATTGGGTAGAGTTTCACTGTTCTTATGCTTGGATGTGAAATGAGACCCCAAAACCTCCTTTAATATGAAAAAATGATGGTTATTCGGTTGGGTGATGGGCTATAGCAGGTGTATTAGTTTCGAAACTTCCAATAGCCCATGAATTTCAACGAATTCCTTGCAAATTTATAATTTTTGCAACTTTTGCAAGTATACATGGGTTGTAGTGGTGCAACAAGCGTATGTACGCAAGATTTAATGGTGTAGGGCGTGTACATATTCTAAAAATGGTTTTTTAAGAAGATATTCTCAACAGTTCTTTGGAAAAATATGCAAGTAAGAGGGCCAAGGCCATGTATGCATGAGTAGGGAATTTTAGGGCTATAACACCTACAACTGAGTTGATCTGTCTATACAGTGTTTTCCTTGGTCGTGCAACTAGTAATATCATGGAATACCATGCAGTTATTGAGTTATTAATTGGCGACATTTCATTTGGCATATGTCATCTTATTGTACATCTTGATTCACAACTAGTGGTACTGTAATTGAGTAACATTTATTCCATCCGAAGTCCTACTTTGTTACGGGTATAATTAAGAATTCACCTCTTGGAAATGCATTTTGATTATATTGAATATCAAAATATTCCTAGATGTCTAAAAAAATTAACAGATGCATTTGCTAATTATGTTTTAGACAAACATTTGTGCCATTTATAAATCCAAACACACATTTAAAAGACAAGTAAGCCGATAGGAATGTTATATTAATACATCAAAAGTTACAAAAAAGTGTTTGTCCTGAGACCAAGATTTCAAAATGGTGAAGCTCATGGATTCATATACATAAGCATCAAGAATTATGCTTGCTATAACAAACAACTGACCATGCTACTAGATGGAGAAATCGACCAATGGATGTTGATACACCAAGTATATAGCGTTGGTAGCGCCGAGGAAAGTCATCCACAGTGATGTCAGGGATGTTCATGGTCAATCCCTCAAGGTTATGTTCGATCTCCTCGAGATCCTCAACAAGCACCCCTCGACCCACCACTGCGCCTATATCTCCATGTATCTGAATAAGAGATGATTTTTGAGGTCGGAAAGGCACCACGTCAGCATTGTTGAGAGCACTTGATTAGTCTTGGATAAATAACAAAAACATTTTATGATTAAAATACCAAAAAAAAACATATAATTAAAAAATTTCTTCTTACCTATCTCTCCCCACTGAGAACCCTCAGGTAATGCCAAGTCAGAGTCTCCACGGAATTCAATCCTGACATATGCATAGTCCTTAACCATAACTAATTGATCCCTCGGCCACTGGAAGAAAGCTTGGTTGTATGTGACGATTGGCACACGTCCATGATGAGCCATCAAATCCACCCATCTTTTGATTCAAGGATCTTGTGGACCGAGTATTCCCTATTACACATGTTGTGGTCACAAAATGAGGACCCTCTCTAGGAAGAAGGATACCAAAATAGATCCATACCTGAATTGTTTCAATTGCCCATTCCTACACTTTGTCAATTATTTCTTCATGCTTTTCAGAAGACCCTTGCACCAATTGAAAACTCGGGGCTCCATACACTCTATAGCATATTGAAAGTGGCTTTGTAAAGCCATGTGAGGAGACACACACCCTGCCATCCGAGTTATAGTGTAGAGTATAGTTCTCAAAAGAAAATATCGAACATCCTTTATTGAAAGTTTGCCACTATGCTTCTCTTTACCTGGTACGCAGTGATGTGCAACGTAGTAGTCCATGGGTTCACCATCGCCTCTACTTCCCGATAGTGACACCTGGGAGCCTCACAAGATAAACCAGTCAAGAAGTAAATTTCATCAATATCTAAGGCAAGTGTATGCACACCCACATGAAAAGATTTTTCATTGACGTCCCACATGTGGACTAAATATTCCAGTAGTCTCAATTGGGCTCTCATGCCCTGAAATTTGAAAAATTTGAGCAAGACACACTCTCAGAGTGCCATGATAGTGCTCGAGTCATTCCCGACAAGGTAATATTCTTCCTCGTGCTCACGTTCCCTCCACTCGATCATAATGACCGATAAAAACCTACCAAACAACATTAAAGGATGACTATATTCATCAAATTTTAAAAGTTGGAAGTTTTTCTAGCTCTATTTCTCTTTTTAAAATTTGAGTTGCGGTCATCGAAGGGGCTCTCTTTTCCACAGTGCGGTGTCATCACACCCTAGTTGTGGAACCTTTATGGGGATTTGGGATCATCAAATTTCATGATAGGGTGAGCCTGTGATGATCTCAAAGCACAATAGGCCCTAAATAATTGCCCATAACTAAAAATTGAACCATTAAAAATGAAAAATTCAACCATGAAAAGAGAGAGGGGAAGAAGAATACCTTATTGATGGAAGCGGCTCGATAAATCATCCACTGGGCACTCCAGAATCATCACTTGAAATTCAGAGAAAAAGGGGGTTTTGGCACTAGTTGGGTGAAAATGCAAATGAAATGGTAAATGCACTATTTTGACCTATTTTATTAACTTTTTACCATTTTAATTTCAAATTTCATTAATTTTTAAATATTTTTACCTATGCCCTAAACCTAATGAACTTTGCAAAGTGTCCATATTGCAGACTGAGAGATATGAGGACGAGATGGTTGATATAGATCCTTCCTTTATGGTCGTTTTTTCGTGTTTTTAGGATGTATATATACTTTTAGGGTTTTTCAGGAAAAACTCTGAGCATGGTCTTAATTATTTCTCACGCTCGTGAAACTATGAGAATTTAATTGAGTAATCTTTTATTTATTTTTCAGACTCGTCATGGCAATACGCAAAATGAACCCTATGTAGTATCTTTTAATCTCTTTTCAAGATCCCTAAACATGAAAATATAATCGAGCGACCTTGTTCTTTTCACTCTTGTAAAACTATTTGAAGAAAATGTCTAATGAGTAGTAGATTATCTATTTTTCGGTCTCATAAAACTAACTTACGAAAATGACATTTTGGATTTTTCTTTAAGTGTTTTTCAAACTCTTTAAACATGAAAAACCCCTAAGTTTTCTTTCTTTGGACTTGTAAAATAAGCATCGAAAGGCCCATATGGGACCAAACCACTCCTTCCTAGGGTTCATTAAAAATACTCTGAGGGACTCATCCAAAGGATGAGATTACATTACAAGAATATGTTATCCTCCTCAAGCTTGCGTAAAACTAAAGAGGTACTAGCCATAAATGGTGGGAGAAAATTGGGAAAGAAATATATATCTATATCTGTGTTAGTGTAAGTAAGTTGCTCTTGAATGTGACACCCCTCTTCATCATTGTATCCGGGTTGGGAAATCCATTTTTCTCTCGTTTGACCATTTACAAGTCCATATGTTGGGTCCTCCTTGAGTCAATGCTACCAAGACAATTGTCGTGTCATTAATATGTTAAATATAAGTACAACCTAAACAAGCCTTCTATCAATTCGTCCATCTGCAATCCTTAAATCCTACCATGTCGGCCTTCCCCGAGTCAGTCCCGAATCACTTCATACTCTCATCCACTTCAAATTTGTTACATATTTCATGTCATTGATGGGGGACACATTAAGGCCCTTTTCTGACAAGTCTTTTCCTATCGACTTCAACTCATTATCCATGAATTAGACCTAGAAATCATTTAGTACCTTGGAACCTGCATACCTCAATGGCAGGTCTCCTCACTTTCAATAGTGGGTTCACATCATTGGCCCCTAATTGGAATATTCCATCGAGTGTTCGACTTCAACTCATTTATTCACATTCATTGGATTGTACTAGAGTACCTTGGGATTCATTTACATCAATAGTGATTTCCCTCTCACTTGTTAACNTCATCCAAAGGATGAGATTACATTACAAGAATATGTTATCCTCCTCAAGCTTGCGTAAAACTAAAGAGGTACTAGCCATAAATGGTGGGAGAAAATTGGGAAAGAAATATATATCTATATCTGTGTTAGTGTAAGTAAGTTGCTCTTGAATGTGACACCCCTCTTCATCATTGTATCCGGGTTGGGAAATCCATTTTTCTCTCGTTTGACCATTTACAAGTCCATATGTTGGGTCCTCCTTGAGTCAATGCTACCAAGACAATTGTCGTGTCATTAATATGTTAAATATAAGTACAACCTAAACAAGCCTTCTATCAATTCGTCCATCTGCAATCCTTAAATCCTACCATGTCGGCCTTCCCCGAGTCAGTCCCGAATCACTTCATACTCTCATCCACTTCAAATTTGTTACATATTTCATGTCATTGATGGGGGACACATTAAGGCCCTTTTCTGACAAGTCTTTTCCTATCGACTTCAACTCATTATCCATGAATTAGACCTAGAAATCATTTAGTACCTTGGAACCTGCATACCTCAATGGCAGGTCTCCTCACTTTCAATAGTGGGTTCACATCATTGGCCCCTAATTGGAATATTCCATCGAGTGTTCGACTTCAACTCATTTATTCACATTCATTGGATTGTACTAGAGTACCTTGGGATTCATTTACATCAATAGTGATTTCCCTCTCACTTGTTAACGATATTCATTAATGACCGGTAATCAAGTGGTTTCTACCATGTTCGACTTTGAAACCTGTAATCACATGGCTAGATTCATACTTCAGGATGAAAAAAATGAATACCCTGGATCTCATAATCTCGTTCCAGGTTGCGATGGAGTATACATAAGTCTGTACTAACACATAGATCCACTGTGTATGTCTCGTGGTTATGTCCAAATTTGAATTCTTTAGAGCATACATCCACAATGTATTTATCATCGCTATGATGAATCATGATGAAATGGATCCATGATGTATGTTTGGTGGCCATGATTCACTTGACATTTATGATTAGAGACACTTTTAGTATGAGTATGGGAATGCCTACCTCATAATATGGTATATTATTATGCAGATGCTTGATTGTTTGCAGGTTCCCGACCAATGCACTCCTTGTTTTCGACACACACATTCTACAAAGTATTTCAGTTATTACATGTTCCAACTTCATACTTTGGGGGGAATTCTGTTACACATTATTTTGGTCACCCCTACTATAAAATTACAATATGTGCATAACTCACTTCTATGTTCCCTAAAGTTACTAAAATGAGACTTTCTCCATGAAGAAGTGAATCATCCTTCTTTCCTTAAAAACCATATCAAAGGAGATCGTTGCACCCTGATCAATGTTTGGGGTGTGGTGATTCTTGATCGTCGCATGTTGCACCAAAACTGGATTGTGGTGTTTCTACATGCTTCTTGTGCATGGGGTGTGACGATCCTCAAACAAGACAAAACGAGGAAATTCATGAAAGTTCTAGAAGGGAATCTTCTAGAAGATGAGGTGGCCTCCGATCGGTTTGGATATTACTCACTTCTCTGATTTAGTGGGATCATCCTAATCTCCTCATCCATCCCTCTTTCACCCTATATAAAGAGGGATCTATCACGGGAAAGGCTAGGCTTTCTTATGCATGAAGAATTCTGTTAAATATTGTACTTGTGCTAGCTTTTCTTTAGCTCTCCAAGTCAGGTTGTGAATGCTCTTCATCAAAAGCATTGGAGAAAAGGTGTGTGTGTTGAAGCAAAGGGCCATTGGAAGGGACCTTGCAACACCAAGGCATGGGTTGTATTCTCCACTTTCATTCAATATAATGCAGTAATACATTTCTTCCCTATAAAGTCATCTCTACTTTTATTGTATAATTCCTTGATCTTATACATAGAATTATTTGGAATATATATATCAGTGTTCTCTCTCTTTGTTGGTTTTTTCTTCATAATAGATTCTTCATCCCACCAATCCAAATATGGAGCAGCAAGGATGATACAAGTGAGGATCAAATGTCATTTAAATGGTATGTCATTTGTCCCTCTCTGAACTAGTTTATATTACAATGAAATCTAAGGAGAAGCTTGTATTTTTCCTTGTTTTGTTCTAGCTTCTTGTTGAAACTTGGGATATTAGTTTGTGTCCACACTTACCGATTTGTTCGATAAAAATAGAAATAGAGAAAGATACATATTTAACCAACAAGGTGAGGCACAATCTTTGAGGAATGAGTCAATTCCTTTTCAGAGATTTGAAATAGGGGAGATGTTTCTAAATATTGCATCCATTTGGGAGGGAAAATGAGGGGATTTCGATGTTTAATACTTCTTCAAACTTTGACTATCTTCCTCTTATAACATGTCTTGATTCATCAAACTTTTTGAAAAAATCAACAACTTTCTCTTCATCCGATCTTTATTCAACATTGTCATTGTCTTCTAAGACTAATGAGAATACATTTTTGATGATCTTGATCACCATGAGCTTAATTCACCTACTTCTCCTTATTACGATAGGGGATATCAAAGAAACACCGCCAAGCATCATTTATCTGTGCAAAGCGCCAACACCACCAACACAGATCAAGATCTGTTTCATAGAGCCAAGATCTGGGTCAGTGTTCAAGGTAACCCAATAGGAAGAACACCTCACTCTTCGGTGCAATATTTAGATGTTAAAATAATAAAACCTTCTCATATTCAACAACAAACACAATTTTAGATGAATATCATGTGCTAATCCCTTACTCAAAAATTTATATGCAAACACTCATAAACAATACCAGATCTGATGTGATACGATGAGACAAACATGATATTCATGCTTGATTTGATGTGATACGATGAGAAAAACATGATATTCAATATTTTAGTATCCATTAGTTCACCCACACCAAACATGAAGGGTATGCATAGTGACATGCAACACGATCACCATTCAAACCAACGTTTCACTCATTATGTAAACTAAAAACCTGTCAAATGCACAATGAAATGCAACATTGTCACCAATCAAACCAATGTTTCACTCATCTTGTTAGCTATTCCTACACTAAATATAACAAATTCTTTCATAAATCTAACAAATCATTTCACAAAATAAAACAAGCACACACCTTAATGTATAAAAAACAAAACAACAATAGCAGAAGTCATCCTCATGATTTATAAAATCCTTACATACCGCAACATTGATGCTCGTAATCCTCCCCACCTCTGACCGTCGGAAGTTCTTCATCTACAATAAAAACAGTAAAGAACATAAACATAATATAAAGAGCGAGCATCTGATCAAACCTAAACCTCACGCAGAAAGCCATGTTGTCTTCACTATAATCATGCCTCTATTCCTATCCTTTCTTGCCATTGCTCCGCTACTAATCCTTCATTTCCACTTAGATTCATATTTTATCAATAGATCTCCTTCTGCATGCCCTGTAGATGTATATTCACTGCATATATACCTCCATTTGTTCGGGTGAACATCCAAACATCATATTTTCCCTCCTATTTTTAATAAAAAGAAGAACGCTAACACAACCCTCCCACCAATTCAACTTACCTGCTGCATGCATGCTCGCTCCTTCCTCTACATGCTCCATCCTTGAATAATATGCTCAGTAACCCTCCTTTGTGAGCTACCCACACACAGATTTAAAGATTCCAAAAATATATTTATATTTATCTTATGCTAGAAATTGAAGCCTTATTTTTCAGATGCACCATAGAAGACCCGTGGGATCATATTATTGCATTGTTGCTTCACGTTTTAAGTGAAAAAGTTTTAATTAATAAAAAATTATGAGACGACTCACATTTTTCACTCTGATCTCTTCTAAAATCAGGTAGAAAGTATGAAACCTAGATTTTTTTGAAAATCCAGTAATGAATATTATTTACGTACACGTTTCATATTATTTCAGTATCTCATATTTTGAAGATGAATTTGTTGTATTTGAAACACCGCCAAAACTTACCTCCCAAAACTTTGGATATTGGTATGACACATGTATATGTCATCACTATTATTCAATACCAAATTGTAAAACTATGATATCCAAACTTAGGGTATTAGTATGACACATGTATTTATATGTCATCGTTGTTATTCAATACCAAATTGAAAAACTATGAGCAAGAATAAGTGCATAATCCGAAACTTTCAATAGGAATAAGTGCATAATCTAAGTAAGAAACCATGTGGAAATATTATCGCACAATTTCATGTACTTAAGACCAACTTTCACTTATACATCCATATTATTACACAACTCCACTAACTGAATTATTTCAACTAGTTCATTTGAACCTGGACTCGAACTTAAGACGTCTAACAATCTTAAAAATCAGGATATTTGTGATAATTATTATACATTTAATAATTATTTCAAAAATTTTCAAATTAATCTTTTATAAAGAGGAAGTGTAATATTGTATATTGTAAAATGTTTGGTGACTTTGAAATTTGTGATAATTATTATACATTTAATAATTATTTGAAATTTTTTAATATCTATCTTTTATAAAGAGGAAGTGTAATATTATGTATTGTAAAAATTTTGGTTATTTTTATAACAACTAGCTTCTCACCAAACATTATTGAACCTTTATAATGTAATTTTTATTCAACGTCTCTACTAATTAAACATAGCTACTAAAACATGTTCAACTTTTGTACAAATTAAACATAGCTACTAAAACATTTTCATAATTTTTCTATGTATGTATGCAAAAAAAATATTGCAACAGATTAGACCATCATCCCTATTAACCTGCTTTTGTGATCAAAATGACCTTCAATATTATCTTACTACTATTCAAAATTCCTAGAATATAACAATATTAGCTTACTACTACTCAAAATGCCTATCATAGAACTAATGGGATCTTAATACTTATGAAACCACATTCAAAATTATATTTGTCAAATTCAAGTTATTGGTCCTTGAGAGATTATTTGGGGAAACCAATTATTAGTTGGGTGTTGCAAAGGAAAGTTGACATGTGCTTGATCAAATCATACCAATGGACACAATGAGCACCACAGATATTCATTTACCATTTTATCATCTAGTATATAAGACATAGGCAAGAACTATTTTCTAGTTACATGGCGAAGTGAGAAGATAAGTCACTTGACAAGATGTTAACACATTCACTTATTTTCGGTTCCATATTATTTTCGGATGTTTTAATGCTATATTTAGGGAGGTACTTGAAATTCTTC